>JBAIZL010000002.1:319747644-319992644 GCA_036971475.1 Prosapia bicincta | reverse complement strand
AAAATAGGGCTATACATGTTGAAACAGCATAGGAACATGATACAATAGCTTCTACTCTCCTGAATAACCTGTCAGTTAAGTTTGGTCTTTTAAAAAGTTTTAAATGAGTTTTACTGTATATAAATACATATTTGTGTACAATGTTATTTATCCTCGTTTAATTAGAAACGTCTGGGATTGGATCCAATCTGACATACCTGTACTGCTAGTTTCACTGGACAATGATATTTATAGAGACAATATATTTATTTTTGTGTTACGTAATACTTCTTACTTCAAATGATAATACACTATTCAACTAAATGTCTTATTTAGATTATATTATATTAATGAAAAATTTGTATCAATTGTAATGGTTGAAAATATGAGATGAGTGCCTCTCTCAACTGTGCTGGATATTTCCCATATTAACACAGAATTCTAAATGAAAGACCGTTCACAATAATGTTACATGACAGTAATTGTATAAAATTAAATTCTATTAGGTGGATGGGCTGCAGATAAAGCCCAGTGTTTTGGTTTTGCTTATAACTCAATTTCTAGAAAGGATGGAGAGAGAATCATTTCAATGACCGTTGTTTATGATATATTCCATCTATTCAGTTGGCGCTTGTATATATATATATATATATATATTCCATCTATTCAGTTGGCGCTTGTCCCTGAGAAAGCGTGCATATTTTTACTGTCTACAATCAAAGTTTTTTGGACTAAGCCTGTGTTGAAAAATATTAGTACTTTGATTGAACTTTTATGAAATTACTTTATAGATGAAGAGTACTTTATTTTAACAGTGATGATGATAATAACGAACTAGTTTGTAGTTTTTGTATAGTATCGAACCATAGAATATTGCAAAAACACTATAAAAACATCCTTTTTGTAAGGACACACTCATTGCAAATAATAATTTAAAATATACTCTATTAAATACTTTAAACTTTCTCTGTTCATAATATTTTTAAAAAGTACATGTAATAAATGAATTATAGTAATTTATTAATACCCTAAACCTTTTTTTTAATCTTAGCAACTGACGTTCAGAATTTTTCATGATTAAAAAGTACAATATTCAGATATTATTCTACAAATTTAAAAAAACTAGTTTACTAATTGCAAAATAACACTGTCTTAGGGAAAATATACCAATAAATATAAATATAAATAAACACACACACCTCCTTACAGAAGACTAATTAGGGCTGAAGGTTGCCTGTTTTAAAGAAAATTATTTATGAAGCAAAATGTTATCTTAAAAGGGTTAAAATTTTAAAAAATATATAGGGCTGATAAAAAAAAGATATAAACTGATTAAGAACTTTTATTTACAGCTAATAAAAATCAGTTGACACATTCACTCAGGTTTTTTAATATAAAATTCAATGACCTGTTTAAAAAATTTTCTTCAGATTTAAATTGAAAGCATATTGAGGTTGTTTCAAGGAACAGAAGTCATGTTTCAAGACAGTGACATTTTGGTTGAGGCAGAGTGTATATTTGTTTACAAAACATTTCTTAACACTTGATAAGTCAGTATTATAGATATATCTCACTGTTTACAGGTCCTTTGTACCACTTTAGAAGGAAACGCCACTTGACATATTAATACTGTGTGTCATACAGGTGTCGGCTCTGCGCCGCCTATTTACAAGACTGGCAAATGGTGTGATCTATCACTTTAGAGGGAAACACCACTTGACATAAGTAGTAAATACCTTGTGTCATACAGGTGTGGGCTCTGTGCCGACTATTTACAAGACTGGAAAATGGTGTGCTCTATCACTTTAAAAGAAAATGCCACTTGACATAAGTAGTAAATACCTTCTGTCATACAGGTGTGGGCTTTGCAGCGTATATTTATAAGACTGGCAGATGGTGCCTTCTATCACTTTAGAGGGAAACGTTATATTGAATAAGTACTGTATAATTAATATATTTAGTTATAAAAACAGATAGGGATACAGGGGTACTTCAATGTTACTTTTAACCACATGGCTGCAAGAGGTTTACAAGGAAATAAAACAATAATCTTGCTTACTTGTTTTTGTTATCACTTTCTAGAACCTGCATTTTGTAGTATTTATTTACACCTAGAGCGATATCAGTGAGTCCCAGGACAGTTGAGTAAAGAGTCTTGCCATCGGCATAAACATGAGCGACATCTTCTAGTCCAGAGTCAGGGTCTACAGCAGATCCGCCCTTCAACTTCAGTGTAACTTTACTCGGAACACTCTTGGTGAACTTACCTAAGAAACGAATATTATGTAAACATTACCAAATGCTTATATAAAGTTTATATATATACATGACTAACTACATAAAAGAAAGTAAATACGAACAAATCCCAGACCCAACTAGCAAATACCTTAATACAATAAAAAACTTAATAGTCACTCATCGAAATTCCCTAAACTATAACAATAAATTAAAATACCTCACAAGACTATACCCATTCAAACCAAGCGCACCAATATTAACAGGCATACCTAAAATCCACGAACCCGACACACCATTTAGACCACTAATAAATTTCACAACGGCACCATCTTACATAATCACAAAAATACTAGACAAAATAATAAGATCTAAAATACATATCAACAACACATACAATATAAAAAATTGATACGAATTAATTAATAAAATAAAAAACATAAAAACCAACAGCAACACAAAAATAATAAGTTATGACATAACTAACATGTACCCTAGCATCCCAATAGAAGAAACCATAGAAATAATAAAAAACAAACTAATACACAATAACGAAAAAAGAAACACAATAGATAGTATCATTACGCTAACCAAACACATATGTAACCAAAATTACTTCCAATTTAACACTAAATACTATAAACAAACAACTGGACTGCCCATGGGATCACCCATATCATCAGTCATATCAGAAATATATTTACAACACTTTGAACAAATAATAATTAAACCTATACTAAACACACACAATATTTCACTGTGGACAAGGTATGTAGACGATATACTTGTAATATACCAACCTATCATTCACAACGAACACATCATAATACTAAACAAACTAAATACATACAACAAAAACATACAATTCGCCGTCGAAACAGAAACAAATAGAACAATCAACTATCTCAACATCACATTAAATATAAATGATAATAAAATAGAAACTACAGTATACATGAAACCTATTTCCAACAACACCACAATACACTACAAATCTAACCACCCCTGGACACACAACATTAACACTTACAGTAACATGATAAATAAAGCAATAAAATACACACAGGATAACAAACAAAAATTAAATGAAAAATTAGATAACATTACAAAAAATAGCAATAGAAAATGGATACAACAAACACCTTATAAAAAATATATACAATAAATTCACAAAAAAACCTAACCTCAACACAACACTACAACCGAAACACAAAAATAATAAAAATAAAAAAATCTACCTAAAATATAAATACACCAATAACAAAATAGAAAAAATAACAAATATATACAACAAAGAATATTACACTCCAACATACAAACCAAACAACAAAATATCTTAATAACACAAACCACCAAAAAAATTCAGAAAAACATAACCTATCAGGAATTTACAAAATTACATGTAACAACTGTAATGCATTTTACATAGGGAAAACAACCAGATCATTTAAAATAAGATTTGAAGAACATTATAGAGCATTCAAAAACAAAAATTCAAAAGTATCAAATGTTGCAGCACACCTAATATCACATAAACATGAAATAACAAATTACGAAAATAACCTAACCTTTTTTGAAAAACCTTCCATCATACATTCAGGATACAAATCATTTCATAGACCGGCTGTCTCAAATACCCGCACCTCTACCTCCTGAAACAATTTGGTCACCATAAATTGTTTAGTGACAAACATCCCTCATTCACATGGTCTAACAGCTCTCGAAAATTTCCTCAACAAACGCTCAGACAACCCTTACCCCACTACACCTTTCCTTGTTCACCTCACCAATTTCATCCTTGAAAAGAATAATTTTAGTTTGAGGGAAAGAATTACTTGCAAATAAAAGGAACAGCAATGGGTACTAGGATGGGCCAGTCGTACGCAAACCTGTACATGGGTAATATCGAAGCAGAATTCCTGAGGAAGTTCAAGAGGTTTTTCAGTACTTGAATCTGGTAATTTTGGATGTACTGAAATATTTTTCAAATTTAAAGCTTGTCTGAACCAAATATGTGGTGGGTTTGAAAAAAAATCTTTAATATGGGTGGAAGCTTGAAAAATCTAGAAGCCATCCTTTAGTATTTTGTTCAGCTTTTGTCGGCCTGGATGGTAGTATGTAACTAAAGACAGTTTGTTGTCTTCCATAGGTAGTCTGGGTTCATCAGATGATTGAGCTAAGCAGATTTGATCCTCAACATGTTGTTTAGGATATCCTCTTTTTTGGAAAGCTAGTAAGGTCTTTCTATTAAAGTCCTCCAATGCCATATCGTTGGAACAAATTCTCTTGCCCCTGATTGCCTGACTGTATGGGATGGACCTTTTATATTCATAGGGTGGTTGCTATTGAAATGTAGGTATTGTAGATGGTTTGTCGGTTTGATGTGGACACCTGTATAGATATTCCCATCTCTGATTGTTATATCTACATCCAAGAAGGTGATAGTTGCTGTAGATTTCTCCCAGGTGAATTGAAGTGTAGAGAATAGTGATAAGCTCTTCAAAAAACTTTCCAGCGTTGAGATTCCCTGTGTCCAAATGCACACAGAAGATGTCTATATACCTGTACCAACATAATGGTTGGTGTGTTCAAGTTTTTAGGAATTCTGCTTCGATATTATCCATGTATACCTCCAGGTCCATCCTTGTATCCATTGCTGTTCCTTTTATTTGCAAGTAATTCTTTCCCTCAAACTGAAAATTATTATTTTCCAGAATGAATTTGGTGTGGTGAACAAGGAAAGGTGTAGTGGGGTAAGGGTTGTCTGAGCGTTTGTTCAAGATATTTTCAACAGCTGATAGCCCATGTGAATGAGGGATGTTCGTATAAAGAGAGATAACATCTATGGTGACCAAAATTGTTTCAGGAGGTAAAGGTACAGGTATTTGAGACAGCCGATCTATAAAATGATTCATAAAGATAACAATAACAAAATAGAAAAAATAACAAATACAGTAAACTCTCGATTATTCGTGGGCGGATTAACCGGTTTGCGGATTATCCGGGGTCTGCCATTGTTTCACAAATATCCAATTTTTATTCCAATCAGATTCATTATTGTTTTTTTTAACCACTCAACGCGGCACAATATCCGGTAAAAACAACGATCATAAAAGTAAACTAAGCTATCTCAAATAACGCAAGGATAAACAATTACTGTCCTGTTAGACTGAATGAACAAACTCGAGTTGGGAACAGACTACTGTATATAAGAGACAATGACAAAATGCTTGGGCGCCCGAAAACCTAATGTATATCATAAGATTGTAAACAAATGTCAGCTAATCTCGGATATAAATAGTCTAGGACTTGACATCGCATTATCCATGTCTGTCATATACATTATCGATCTTTACGGCTTTGTGACACAAGTAAAAACAAACATTCTGAGTTGAACGTTGAGTGGTTAGTATACTAAAAGAGGTAGTAGGTAGTTTGAATTTTTATGCGTTATTTCTATTTCTCTGTCTTTTTTATTGAATTTTATTTTTTGTCATACTGTATTTTTCATTTGTATTAGTTGATATTTTATGTAAATTTCCTTTTTTTTTTTGTTGTAAACCGATAAATAAAACAACATTTTAATGTCTAATACACTGTTTTAATGTCCCAAATAAACCTGTATATGGTAGAAATAAAATTTATAAGATGAAAACAACGGACACAATAATTAGAGCAAGACGACTCTTCACTGTGCGACAAAATGGTTCTCAAGGAAGTTAGACCGCACATTAAAGCTAAATCAATGCTCACAAAAAAAGAGACGAAAGTGACAGATTTTTTGTAAAAAAGTGAAAGTATTGTGTGTAAAGGAAATTACATATGTACATACATACTTACTTTTGCCATATACTTATGTACGTATTGTAAATAGTTAGACATATAAATGTATATGTTATAATCCGTCAAATACAGAGACATTTTAAATTATTTTCTGTATTTATTTTGTCCTCTGAAGATTATTTGTGAATTGCATTAACCGGGGTCATTATTTGTGTAACTTATGGTACAATAATCGATTATCGATCGTTTTGCTTATTCTTTGTTCATAGCGGACCACCCTATTCCACGGATAATCGGGAGTTTACTGTATATACAACAAAGAATACTACACTTTAACATACAAACCAAACAACAAAATAATAAAATATCTTAATAACACAAACAACAAAACATACAGAAAAACATAACCTATTACATATAACGACTGCAGCGCATTTCACATAGAAAAAACAAGCAGATCATTTAAAAAAAGATTTGAAGAACAATACAGAGCATTAAAAAATAAAAATACAAAAGCATCATATGTTGCAGCACACCTAATATCACATAAACATGAAATAACAAAATAGGAAAACAACTTAAACATACTTGAAATAAATAATAACCCAATAAAACTAAACTCACTAGAAAAATACCACATTTATAAAAACATACACAACAATTTAATGAACCTACAGATAACATATGCAGATGAAGTACTATTCAAAAACATAATTCACACGGCTCAAGAAGAAACAAGCTGCGTGTATGACGTCAACAAATACCAACATCACAAACCGAACATCCACACCAGAAAAATGGAGAAAATAATTCAGCGATTTGACAATGGTCAAGTGACCGAAAGGTGCCACATACATAAGGTAAAATTATTCCACCACTTAGTGGTGGAAAAAATTATTTACAAGTAATAATTATATATAGAAAGTTATTATTATTACTTGTAAATGATTTTTTCTACCACTAAGTGCAATAATTTTACCTTTTGTGATGAGGAGTGTAGGGTTCTTTGTTGTATATATTTGTTATTTTTCCTATTTTAGGTAGACTTTTTTATTATTATTTTTGTGTTCAGGTTGTAGTGTTGTGTTGATGTTAGGTTTTTTTGTAAATTTATTGTACAAGATTTATGTAAGGTGTTTGTTGTATCCATTTTCTATTCCTATTTTTGTAATGTTATCTAATTCTTCATTTAATTTTTGTTTGTTATCTTGTGTGTATTTTATTGCTTTATTTATCATGTTACTGTAAGTGTTAGTTTTGTGTGCCCAGGGGTGGTTAGATTTGTAGTGTATTGTGGTGTTGTTGGAAGTTGGTTTTCTGTGTACTGTAGTTTCTATTTTAATATTATTTATATTTAATGTAATGTCAAGATAGTCAATTGTTCTGTTTGTTTCTGTTTCGAAGGTGAATTGTATGTTTTTGTTGTATGTATTTAATTTGTTTAGTATTATGATGTGTTTGTCGTGAATGGTAGGTTGGTATATTACAAGTATATCGTCTACATACCTTGTCCATAGTAAAATATTATGTGTGTTTTGTATAGGTTTAATTATTATTTGTTCAAAGTGTTGTAGATATATTTCTGACATGACTGATGATATGGGTGATCCCATAGGAGTCCAGTTGTTTGTTTATTGTATTTATTGTTAAATTGGAAATAATTTTGGTTACATATGTGTTTGATTAGTGTTGATTGTTTTTCGTTATTGTGTATTAGTTTGTTTTGTTATTATTTCTATGGTTTCTTCTATTGGGATACTAGGGTACATGTTGGTTATGTCAAACAGCAACACAAAAATAATTAGTGTATTCTTGTGTATATTCAAAATGAATAAATAGTGGGAGGCTAAAATCTAAAGCAAACCTCCAACAGTAAGTAACTTTTAATTATTTTTACTGATTTCAATTACACATCATAATCATTTAACAAATAATGATCTAACTAAATAATAATAACTAACCAAGAATTACAAAATAACGAATAAAAAAATTTCACCCATATAGAAAATACAATATTTAGTGCTTTATAAGTAACTATTTTTGTAACAAAATACAACTCAATTGACATGAGGAATTAATTTGTACCCGGTAGTGTCCACAGTGTGCAAGTAATTAGATCATCAATGGGTTAAGTTCAAAAACTAAAATCAAATACATTTCTATCTAAACTAATTCAGTATAACATTTTAAGTATAATGAAATCTGTAAAATAAACTACTCTATTATTAACCTGTTAAGTCAACGGCTTCTCTAACTTTCATGCTCCAACCTCAGTTTGTTTTCCAAAGAAACAGTATGTTTTATACAAATATGTATTACTTAAAGAATAGAATCACAGGAAGAGAGGTGTTGCTGAAATGTTGTCACAGAAGAGCAAGAAACAAGTCTATTAATGACAGATTTAAATTATTTTCCAATGAATTATGAAGGGATCATTGATGAAATTTAATTTTTTGTATATTGTTTGCTGATATTGATAAGATAAAATAGTGATGATTACATACTTTCATGTTTATCATTGCTGTAGCTTCACACTTGGACAGTTGGTGTTAACTGACATGCAGATATTTTGTTTGTGTGGACTGTGGTTATATTAAACTATTTTATTTATAATTGTGTATTGTTTGTTGTTTTGATATTGTGTCTGATGTTAGTTATTTAAATGACAAAAGTTAAATAATTAAAACTCTGCTATATTTTCCAAAATGGTTTTTTATAATTCCTCGACATAAATTTTAGTTTTTATAACTTACTTTTGCTTTTACCAAAAGACTTCTTTGATTCTTCTTCATTCACAATGAAGGCTAATCTTTTTTGGGGCTGAAACAAGAAAGTAGTTACAATTGATGAAAGTAATACTAAAGTATTGTTAACAAAAAGAATTTATAGCATTTATGAAATTCATGTAAACTATGAAGCAATATATATATATATATATATATATATATATATATATATATATATGAAGTTAATATATTACTATTGTAAGTAATTTTATCCACCATTAAGTGCAATAATTTTACCTTGAGTGATGAGGCACCTTTCGGTCACTTGACCATTGTCGATTCACTGATATTTTTCTGGTGTAGATGTTCGGTCCGTGATATTGGTATTTGTTGACGTTACACGCACTTTCTCTTGATCTGTGTGTATGATGTTTTTATATAGTATGTCTTCTGTGTATGTTGTTTGTAGATTCATTAAATTGTTGTGTATGTTTTTATAAATGTGGTATTTTTCTAGTGAGTTTAGTTCTATTGGGTTATTATTTATTTCAAGTATGGTTAGGTTATTTTCGTAATTTGTTATTTCATGTTTATGTGATATTAGGTGTGCTGCAACATTTGATACTTTTGAATTTTTGTTTTTGAATGCTCTATAATGTTCTTCAAATCTTATTTTAAATGTTTTGGTTGTTTTTCCTATGTAAAAAGCATTACAGTTGTTGCATGTAATTTTGTAAATTCCTGATAGGTTATGTTTTTCTGAATTTGTTTTGTGGTTTGTATTATTAAAATATTTTATTATTTTGTTGTTTGGTTTGTATGTTGAAGTGTAGTATTCTTTGTTGTATATATCTGTTATTTTTTCTATTTTGTTATTGGTGTATTTATATTTTAGGTATATTTTTTTATTTTCATTAGTTTTGTGTTCCGGTTGTAGTGTTGTGTTGAGGTTAGGTTTTTTTTGTGAATTTATTGTATATATTTTTTATAATGTGTTTGTTGTATCCATTTTCTATTGCTATTTTTGTGATGTTATCTAATTCTTCATTTAATTTTTGTTTGTTATCCTGTGTGTATTTTATTGCTTTATTTATCATGTTACTGTAAGTGTTAATTTTGTGTGTCCAGGGGTGGTTAGATTTGTAGTGTATTGTGGTGTTGTTGGAAGTAGGTTCCCTGTATACTGTAGTTTCTACTTTATTATCATTTATATTTAAAGTGATGTCGAGATAGTTGATTGTTCTATTTGTTTCTGTTTCAACGGTGAATTGTATGTTTTCACCACAATACACTACAAATCTAACCACCCCTGGACACACAAAATTAACACTTACAGTAACATGATAAATAAAGCAATAAAATACACACAGGATAACAAACAAAAATTAAATGAAGAATTAGATAACATCACAAAAATAGCAATAGAAAATGGATACAACAAACACATTATAAAAAATATATACAATAAATTCACAAAAAACCTAACCTCAACACAACACTACAACCAGAACACAAAACTAATGAAAATAAAAAAATCTACCTAAAATATAAATACACCAATAACAAAATAGAAAAAATAACAAATATATACAACAAAGAATACTACACTCCAACATACAAACCAAACAACAAAATAATAAAATATCTTAATAATACAAACCACAAAACAAATTCAGAAAAACATAACCTATCAGGAATTTACAAAATTACATGCAACAACTGTAACGCTTTTTACATAGGAAAAACAACCAGAACATTTAAAATAAGATTTGAAGAACATTATAGAGCATTCAAAAACAAAAATTCAAAAGTATCAAATGTTGCAGCACACCTAATATCACATAAACATGAAATAACAAATTATGAAAATAACCTAACCATACTTGAAATAAATAATAACCCAATAGAACTAAACTCACTAGAAAAATACCACATTTATAAAAACATACACAACAATTTAATGAATCTACAAACAACATACACAGAAGACATACTATATAAAAACATCATACACACAGATCAAGAGAAAGTGCGTGTAACGTCAACAAATACCAATATCACGGACCGAACATCTACACCAGAAAAACATCAGTGATTCGACAATGGTCAAGTGACCGAAAGGTGCCTCATCACTCAAGGTAAAATTATTGCACTTAATGGTGGATAAAATTACTTACAATAGTAATATATTAACTTCATAAAGTCAGTGCAACGGAAAAACAATGGATAACATAAAATATCAAGAATATATATATATATATATATATATATATATATATATAGCCTATAACACACAGCACAGAATATATTATCGATGCTGTTAACAATAGTGCATGTAGAGGGGTTTTTAAATACTACTAGAAAATGGTGTTTTAGAGCATATGAAGCCCTTTTTTCATTAGACCCTTGGTTTGAACTCTACAACGACCCAATAAAACCCAATGAGAATGCTAAAAGTGTAGATTACTTACGTCTGAACCCCAAGAAGCCATGTTGAGCTTCTTTATGTTTTCTAATGCTCCACCTGCCACACTTTCCTGTAAGAAGTTCTCTGGGACTACTTGAATGTTACACTTGGAAACTTCCTTCATCCTAGACCCTAACTTGTCAACTTCAGCTTCAGAGAAAACACAAAACAATTAATGACAGAACTATATTTATACAAAAACGTCAAATAGTATTAACCATACAACTGCTGGAGTTCATTGATATAAGAATATTAGTAATTTATAGAATGAAGCCAAAACACAGTGGTCATTTAAAAATTATCTTTCACTTCATCAACATTTTTACCTGAACTTTCAGCCATTCAAAGAGAGATACATAAAGCGTGGATGTTATGCAATACAAGTTAGGAATACATGCCACTTATTATTTTCGGATGTTTGTAATATTGCCCGATGAAGTATTTATTTTCGACAAACCTCATTAATCCAAATAATTAGCAATCCATTGATTACTACATGTCTTTAGAACATTTTTCAATAGTAACCAACATTTATTTTTTTACTTTAAATAATAAGGCATAATGACCTCTTAACCTTAAGCCATTGAGGACTAAATTATTCGCGAATCAAGTGATCTAGCGGTAAGTAATAATTTATCCCATCTAGTGATCACTAAAAATGAATTGTATTGGGCTAAAAAACAATTGCTTGATATGAGAAATGTAGTGCATGTGCTTATATGAAGCATGGAGATAACACATTAACAAGCACCACTAAAAAGTATATAGCATTCTTTACTTAATGATGTGTCACTCTAACAGCTGACAAAGTTGATTAAACATTTGATTCAAAACAGGCCAGCGAACTAGGAAAACTTAACATATCAAAGGTGCATAATATGAGATATTTAGACAATTATGTGAATTGCATTAATTTTGAGGCAACTTCACGGGATATTTACTGTTAGTCTAGATTGTGGATGTGTACCTAAATGAGTTAATCCCTAAAAATATTTTTCTGCATCATATCTGAAATTTTGTACATTTTGACTTTTACTGTTTTTTTAAAAGAAAAGGACAGATTCTAGGAAACATGTATTCCTACAAGTATGAAACTGTTAAAAAGATTTCAAAGTAATAAACTTAAATAATCTTAAGAATTGAATTATAATTAAAATTAGTTTAATCAGTGAATTCAAGATTATTACATCAAGCAACTTCAGTTTTCATTAGTTATAATACCTTTTAATAATAGTTAAAGTCATTAGGTTATAGCAATAATAAGCCCTAGCAATGTTTTATAATAAATATACACTTTTTGTACTTTCTCATAAATTGCTATTGAATATTTCTGTTTATATTACCAAGATTATACTTACTTTTTTACTTAAAACACCTTTTTCTTATGTTTTTCAAGGTGCTAGACCCAAATATGACAGTTATTAGGCTGCATCACCTACCATTTTTTCACAATTGCAAAATAATTATAAAATTTGGTGATTTTTTAAAGAATTTAATAGCTTTTATATTTCAAATGGAATTGTAAAATAATTTGTGCTGGATGTAGAAGAGTTGGCAGCACTGCTGAAACACATTTACTGTCTGAAAAAAGGGGGATTATATTTTTCTGTTCACAGCTGTTGTTTTGTTTACTGTTAACAGAACCTCATTTTTTGGTTTCCAGTACACATGCTCAGTAAAATGTCTAATCGCGGTTGTAAGAACTCTGCTGACAGTTTTTGTTATATTTGTGGTGAGTTTGTTAATAAAAAACACCAAAGAAACATTACAGACTTTTTGAAAAAGGTTTATTTCTTATATTTTGGAACTAAACCTGGTGATCAGGATAAATCTACTTTACTTTACCCAATGCCAGATTTTGACATCTCCTCCTAGGCTCCCAGTAGAGACAATGCTGGCTTCGCACTTCCACATCTTGCAATGCTGTGCAATTCTGAAGATGTGGAGCGTCTATATTTTGACGGTTGCACAGAGGGGATATATCTGAGGCTGTTAATCCTATTTTATATAGATGTGCTTGCAGATAGTAATGGCCCATAAGTACTCTGAATCTGACAACAGCTTCCACTCTAGGTAGGCTATGTGGTATTAGCACTGTGTGCATCAGGCCCTTCCATATCTTTCCAGCACTCATTTCTTTTTGGCTTTCCCTTGTTTTTTTATTGATAGTAGATTCAATCAGGCTTCTTGCTGTCAATAGAGATATAGGATTGTCAGGCTGTGGCAAGGTGTTACCTTTCTTCGCTAGCTGGTCTGCTCGTTCATTTCCTTCAATGCCGACATGGCTAGGGAACCAATGCAGCACAATGTACCACCCTTGAGGCTCTTTTATCCATTAATTGTTTGCACACAGTCGGTGGATGTATTACTAGTTAGTGCAATTATAGCAGCCTGTGAACCCACAAAGAACACAACTCTTGTCAACTTTCCGGACAACGAACAAAGTTTTTCAGCAGCTTGTACTATAGCCGCAATCTCACCATTGAAGTTGTTAGCATTAATTCCAACTTGCCTGCAGCCCTCAAAGTGGTTGCTATAAAAGCCAGCATCAGAGCCATGCTTTACCACTGATCCATCAATGTATACATGGATCCAGGAGGATAAATCTTGGGCCCCACATAAGGTATGTTATGTTTGTCTTGAAGATCTTAGAAAATGGTCTAAAAAGGAAAAAAGCATTTAAGTTGCTGTTCCTATAGTATGGAGAGAGCCTAGAAACCACACTGACGATTGCTACTTTTGCAGTATTGATATTACAATGATGGCCATAACTTGAAATAACTTGATATTGCTGGCCATAACTCGAAGAACAAGAAGGTAATAAGCTACCCTAACCTAATGTCCGCCATCCGCCCAGCAGGGCACGATGTAGATTTGTCGGTTCCAGAACCTTCAGATGATTTGAATTCTGTTCAAATGAAAACTGAAATGTTTTCTGATGTAGTCAGAGCTAGATGAGCAAGACGATGAAGAGTTCCAATGTACTACAGAAAATATAGAGCCTAAACTGTTTACGCATATCGTGCTTAACGACATGGTTAGGGAACTTGGCTTAACAAAAGAAAAGGCTGAACTGCTTGGTTCTAGACTAAAAGAAAAGAACTTGTTGGCAGATGGGACCAGCATATATGTATATAGGAAGAGAGAGCAGCAGTTTTAAAGTGATTTAGTGTAATGCTCAGACATTCCATGTCTGATGAACAAGTTCAGTATTGAATACAAAAAAGGAGACTGGAGGCTATTTATTGATTCATCCAAAGCTAATTTGAAAGCGGTTTTATTACACAATGGTAACACTTATGCATCTATACCTATTGGTCATTCTGTACATATGTAAGAGAGCTATGAAAACCTAGAAATAGTGTTGAATAAAATTGGGTATTCTGCTCATGGTTGGATGATATGTGGCGATCTAAAAGTAACATGCATGTTTCTTGGCCAGCAAGGTGGTATTACCAAATTTCCATGTTTCTTGTGTGAATGCGACAGTAGAGATAGGGATCAACATTGGTGCAGAAAGAATAACATTCTCCGCAAAAACCTTGTAGATCCTAAAAACATTTACCTACCACCTCTACATATAGTTGGGCCTCATGAAACAGTTTGTAAAGGCATTGCTTAGAGATGGACCTTATTTCAAGTATCTCTGCCAAAAGTTCCCAAACCTTTCAGAAGTCAAACTTAAAGAAGGCATTTTTGTAGGATCCGCATTCGAAAAATGATGTTCGACGTTAACATTGAAACCACAATGACCATAAATGAGATAGAAGCATGGGTCTCATTCAAGCAAGTTGTTACAAAATTCTTAGGAAATGCAAAGATCCAGAATATGGTACTATTGTAGCTAACATGTTAAAGAATTTTAAAACATTAGGATGTTTGATGAGCCTGAAAATTCACTTTTTGAACAGTCATCTTGATTACTTCCTGGAAAATTTGGGAGATACTAGTGAGGAACAGGATGAGTGTTTTCACCAAGATATTAAATTGATGGAAAAACGTTACCAGGGCCGCTGGAACACCAACATGATGGGAACTACTGTTGGTCACTTCATCGAGAAGTTCAACAATTGACACATCGCAGAAAAAGCTACACAAAAAGCTTCAAAGAAAAACGAGAAACTAAGTATAAACCAATTCCATCTGACTACTGAAACCTACATTACTAAACTGTATCATTATTTCAAGTAACCTACTGTAAATAAAAACCATGATTGTGATTTAACATAGCATTTCATTAATTTTACCACACACTATATAGAGACTTTAAAATATATAACAAAAGCAGATTGCTCAAAAGCTATGGATACAAAAATACTACGACCAGATTTTCATACAACACATAACAATCTACAAAAATCAGTTATTAAAGTAAAAAAGTTTAAAAAAAAATGTATGTCACCCTGTGTCATAAATAGTTAGTGAGTGTTTCAAACTTACACTGAAAAATCTTTTACAACATACAAATAGTTGCAAAGGTGTCCAAATTTTAACAAGTTGCTTTGGCAGAACTATGACAACAACAAATGGCACTTGCCCATACAGTTCCGTGGCGTGTTTTTTACAGCTCCTGAAGAGGTTTATCTTTTAATGCAAATATCTTTATTTACTGTATATTAGTGAATGTGTTGCTTAAACACTTACCCGAGTAACACAAAAGCATAACCCTCTAACCCAGAAGCAGTATATTTACCTTGTGTAGAAATGACAGCTGCAAGTTTGTCATGAATCTTGGTCGTCAACTTTCCTCCCATTTTGTCAATCTGATCCTTTAACTCATCTTTAGACATCTCGGTTTTGCCTATCACTACAAATTCCATTTTCTTTAATGGATAATTTCTTTCACTTTTAACTTTTGGTCTGTCAAAAAATGAAATAAAAACAAATTAATTACAAAGAAAACATTTTGCCAAAAATCCAACCAAATGTAAAAAAAACAAACAAAAAAAACCTTAAAGGAATGAAAACTTATTTCTAACAGAAAAAGAGAATATAAAAAAGTTTCTAAGCTGTGTCCAGCAATTTTTGAACTAAATTAATGTTTTCTTACTGTCAACAGTTCTTAGTATGCCCTTGGGGAACCAATACATCAAACTCAGTGTTTTTCCATAACTGGAAAGTGATAAAGTTATTTTTCTGAAGGCTATCAAGCACCTCCTGTATTTCCACATTGTGGGCTTTTTTGTTTGCCACCTCAAAAATCTTAGTTTACTATAACACCAGCTGGCACAGATTCACTTTGTAAAATACCTTTTATGTTGAAAAACACACAGAGCATGGTTATTGTTGCACTTCTGAGCTACTGTACTCTTTTTTGTCTTGGTGATTGTAAATTTTTCTATTTGACAACTGTTTTTTTTTTTTTTGTTTCTACTGCAAAACCAACTCAGGAAACTATCTAGTTATTAAAACATTGCCGTAGCAGAATAAAATATTACACTTGACTCGCACAATCGCCATCTTTTATTTCTAATATCCAGCTCATTCCTTTAATAGTTTGAAGTTCAAAGAAGAGAAAGCTTTCTAAACTATGAACGCAAAGGTCAGATGTTCATTGAAACTAAATATCATTTTAATGTAAAGACTGAAGGAAAACCATATATGCTGCTACTATCACAGCTGCCAACTATGCCGAACTGAAGAATATACAGAACAAGATGCTTGCTCTTGCCACCAATTGGACTATTACACTCAAACATATCCTCACGATAAAGCTTGTGGTTCACTCTTCCTGCCTGCTAATTATACCGGAAAATTTGGTACATGGAGAAATAACTCATAAGAGACTTCTCATATCGTTGAATAAATTTGTATCATTAATTACAAAATTAAAACCCTGTACCGAATCCAAGAATTCTCGAGTCAAGAAATTTGAAAATATTAAATATATTTCTACACTGAAATCAAAATTCACAGTAAAATTACAAAGAAGTTTTGAGCCTGAACCATCTGTACTATGTTAAGGCCAATCAGTTAGCAACATTTATAAAATTAGATAAATCTATTTTCTCTACATGAATGTAAATGTATGTAAATCTGTAATGCAATTCATATTAACAACATTAGGAATCACAACATCATTAAGAACAACTCAGATGATTTTAAAGGCATTGTGCAAGATATGTCTCCAATATGCCTTTGTCTACAAGAGACTCATCTTCACACTATCTTTAAGAGATACATCCCCAAATTTTTACTAAAGGATGAACAGATTATTTGATTAGACATGTTTGGGGCTGAGTGTACTTAACTGGTCGATAATGGGTAAAAAAAAAAAAAACTGAATAAGAGGCAATAGGCTTATATTTATTTTAGTTTAGTCAATATTAAATAAAGCCGTCAATAAACACACTAAAAACATGCAAATAATTCTTACTTGACTTGAAATTAAATTCAGCACTGGCATTTATTCTCGAGTTTATTGTTTATATATATTGTGATATTTCACGTTGTCCATTATTCTTCCCTTGCACTGACTTTATAAAGTTATTATTGTTATTGTAAACAATTATTCTACTACTAAGTGCAATTATTTTTACTTTGTGTGATGGAGCATCTTTCGATCACTTGGCCCATAAAATAACCAAAATATGAAAAAAAAAATGTAAACATAACCTAAACTAGGTTATGAAGAAGAATGCACATGGCAAAATCGGAACATGTAATCACAAGTTTAGAACAATAACCACTATAAAAACAATATTAGAGAAACAATTTAATATGTAACAGTTTGAAAAGAACACTAAAACCATGTAAATAAAAGTAAAATCCTTTAAGTATTAAGAAGGTAAAACATTTTAGATTGCGCGAATTAACCAAAGCAAGATGGCGAACATGTATTGGTAGAGGGCTAACATATTCAGTGAGGTGTGCGCGCATGTGAAGGCAACAGCTGATAGTTTGAATACGCAGTTGGAAAAATAATATTTAAATGCAGTTACCTGCAAAGAAATTAAAATGCAGTTATTAAGAAGAGGAAATGTACCAAAGGCAGTGAATACAGCATCAGTAAAGCCGGTAAGAACAATAAAAAAAAAAGGAAATAGATCGTTTAACCATTTTGAATGCTTAGCTTGGCGTCCCATCAGTTGTACAAACCTATTCAAACAAGACAGACGTACCTCAGAATTGGCCAATAAAATTTCACAAATTTAAACTTAGTGTGGGAGTGTTAGTCTCGAATTCAATTAACAGTACAAAATACTTTCAAGAAAATTAATTGAAACTATTTATTAAGAAAGATTTTATTAAATATTTTAATAAAGGCCGAAAAGTGGAATCTACAATCTACAACAGTATCTAGGCTAGATCCATTACTACACTTTGGAAATTTTGCAATCAGACATTTATAAAAAAAAAGAAAAGAAACCAGTGAATTTATTATAAAATTAAACTATAAAAAAACATTTAGAAATAAATAAATTTGTAACATAATTTATAAGATTTTATAGCTTAGATTTTTTTTGCTCTTATACTTTAGAGTGCCAAATAAGTTTTCATTATTCAAAATTTAAAACCTACCAGATAACTCGAGATTAAGAGAGCTTGTGCTAAACTAAAATTAAAATCAATTTAGACTAAAACAAATTTAAACTGTTGCTGCCAAAAAAGAGATAGAATTTAGAGTAATAAGACTCATTATAATACAGAACACTTATAGCAAATTTATAAAACTTTTAAAAAAGAACAGAAAATTGTAATTTAATAGAATTTATAAATGCTAAGAATTTTTTTGTATTTGATACATTAAACTTGTTGTTAAAAAGAAAGCTCTAGAATATTTATTTCTCTTAAAATAAATAAGAAAATTTACCAACCTACCTTGAACTAAATAACTGAGAAATTATATTAAAGAAAATTTCTGAAATAATACATTTTGGAGAATTTTATAATAAAAACGAATTAATATATGTGTGTGTCAGAACTCCAGACTCGCTACAGGCAAATGTATTGGCTACTCGGTCGAAATTCACGGGTATCAATATACAACAAGCTATTGGTATATAACCAAATCCGCAAACCGGTTTGGACGTATGGTATACAGCTTTGGGGCTGTGCCAGCAAATGTCACATACAAGGGATACAACGCTTCCAGAACAAAGTACTAAGAAACATCGCCAACGCTCCTTGGTATGTGCGTAACAGTGACTTGCATTGCGATCTTGGTGTACCCATGGTCGAGGAAGTCATAAAACAGAACGCCATCAAACACGTAAATCGGCTCACTCAACACGAAAATCCTGAGGCACTGAGACTTCTCGACAACAACCACCTGACAAGACGACTCAAAAGGACAAAACCATTTGAACTCGTTGAACGACAAGAGTGACAACAATACTCTTCCTCACGCCGGTTGGCTTCCAACATCAAACAAGATACAATAGAAATCAATGGATTCTTTGTAATATAAGCTAAAATATAATTATTAAATGTAAATTAATGGTTGGTCAGAAATGACAAGTTTTAATAAAAAAAAAAAAAAAAAAAAAAAAAAAAAAAAAAAAAAAAAAAAAAAAAAAAATATGTGTGTGTGTGTGTGTAAAGCTTATTTAGGAATTTTTGGACTAGATAGGAGACTGACAGACTTACCTAATGGCAATAGTCCAAAACTGCAATGTCTTGGAAATAAACACATATAAAAACTTAACACACTATTGAAATATTTCGATCAAAAATGATCTTCATCAGTCAAAAAAGAGAAAAACAAAAGACTTATGTGAACCACAGATGTGTTATTTTTGTAATTTGTTAGGTTATTTTCGTAACACCTAATATCACATAAACATGAAATAACAAATTAGGGAAAACAACCTAACCATACTTGAAATGAATAAAAATCCAATAGAACTAAACTCACTAGAAAAATACCACATTTATAAAAACATTCATAATTTAATGAACCTACAGACAACATATGCAGACAAAGTACTACAAAATTATACATGCGGCTCAAGAAGAAACATGTATGACGTCAACAAATACCAACATCACAAACGGAACATCCACACCAGAAAAATAGAGAAAAATTAATCAATGATTCGACAATAGTCAAGGACCGAAAGGTGCCTCATCACATAAGGTAAAATTATTGCCCTTAGTGGTGGAAAAAATTATTTACAAATAATAATATTAACTTCATAAAGTCAGTGCAACAGAAAAATAATGGACAACGTGAAAAATCACAATTTTAACACCAAGGTAAACAACTCTACTGGAAATATCTTAACCTCAACATCAAACTCCAGAACTATATTATCAGAATAAATTTCAATAAAAAATCCATAATACTTAACACCCCACCAAAACACGCTCAAATACACATAAGAAATAAATAAAATACCGTCATTAACAGAAATAGCCGAATTACACGTAATTAAAGAAAACATTAAATCTGCTTACCATAAAAAAAGCCAAATTAACTTACAACTCTACACAACCAATTTAGAAATAATGAAAACCTTTGATAATCTCACACCTATAATACACAAAAAGATACAACAAATCATAATAAAACACAAAATAAATACAATAAATAGACATAAAAAAGTCGAAAATCTAAAAAACCAACATAACCTAAAAACTAGCCTAAAACCAAATCAACACCAAACCACACCTCTAAAAACAAAAAATTCATAAATGTAACTAAAACAAAATTCACTGAAAAAGAAAAGATAATAATAACAAATGCTTTCAAATATAACTTAACCTATTTTAACAAAAACCAAATAATAAAAAACCTAATAGTTGACACAGAATCTAACATCTATAAAATTACCCACCAAAACACTGAACACAAAAGAAACAACATTAATAATAAAATTAACCTAATAATAACCCCCAAAAAAACAACATATAAACAAAAAAGAAATTTTGAAACTCAGAGAAAACCTAGAAAATAACGACTACGTAATATTAAAATCAGATAAAACAAACACACCAGTAATAATAGAAAATACAAATACATCAATTCCATGACTAATCACATAAAAGAAAATAAATACAAACAAATCCCAGGCCCAACTAACAAATACTTCATTACAATAAATTAAAATAGCACACAAGACTTTACCCATTCAAACCATTACATTAAATATAAATAATAATAAAATAGAAACTACAATACACAGAAAACCAACTTCCAACAACACTACAATACACTACAAATCTAACCACCCCTGGGCACACAAATTTAACACACAGTAACATGATAAATAAAGCAATAAAATACACACACGATAAAAAACAAAAATTAAATGAATAATTAGATATCATTACAAAAATAGCAATAGAAAATGGATGCAACAAACACTTATAAAAAAACATATACAATAAATTTACAAAAGAACCTAACCTCAACACAACACTACAACCGAAACACAAAAATAATAATAAAAAAATCTACCTAAAATATAAATACACCAATAACAAAATAGAAAAATTAACAATTATATACAACAAAGAATACTACACTCCAACAGAATAATAAAATATCTTAATAACACAAACGACAAAACAAATTCAGAAAAACATAACCTATCAGGAATTTACAAAATTACATGTAATGAATGCAACGCATTTTATATAGGAAAAACAACCAGATAATTTAAAATAAGATTTGAAGAACATTACAGAGCATTCAAAAATAAAAATAGAAAAGCATCAAATGTTGCATCACACCTAATATCACATAAACATGAAATAACAAATTACGAAAATAACCGAACCATACTTGAAATAAATAATAACTCAATAGAACTAAACTCCCTAGAAAAATACCACATTTATAAAAATACACACAACAATTTAACAAACCTACAGACAACTTACAAGACGACGTACTATTCAAAAACATTATACATGGGGCTCAAGAAGAAATATGTATGACATTAACAAATACCAAAATCATGGACCGAACATCCACACTAGAAAAATAGAGAAAAATTAATCAATCGACAATGGTCAAGTGACCGAAAGGTGACTTATCACATAAGGTAAAATTATTCCACTTAGTGGTAGAAAAAATTACTTACAAGTAATAATAATAACTTCATAAAGCCAGTGCAACGGAAAAATAATGGACAACATGAAATATTACGATATATATACATATTGAGTTATTATTATTACTTGTAAATAATTTTTTACCACCACTAAATGCAATAATTCTACCTTACTTTCGGTCACTTGACCATTGTCCAATCACTGAATTAATATTCTCTATTTTTCTGGTGTGGATGTTTAGTCCGTGATGTTGGTATTTGTTGACGTTATACATATTTCTTCTTGAGCCACATGTATAATGTTTTTGAATAGTACATCGTCTGCATATGTTGTCTGTAGGTTCATTAAATTGTTGTGTATGTTTTTATAAATGTGGTATTTTATCTAGTGAGTTTAGTTATATATATATATCACAAATTTATTAAAGTTACACATTGTTAGATAATAATTTCTCATTTCAAATTCAAGTCTTACATCTTAATGGAAATATGACACAATAAACTTACCCAGATGATGTAGATGTGGATGGGGCCGACACAGATCTTTGATTTAGCTGCAGAACCCTATTCACGACTTTCGATTTAATTTTCCTGAAAACAAGTTATAAAAACCTAATCAATTGAATTTAAGACACTAAATATTCACAAATATTTAAAGTTTTCACTGTTTTAAAGTATTACTCGTAGCAAGATACTTTATTCTTTTACCACTTGACTGGAGCTGTAATACATAAGAAATCAATATCAGTAATAAAGATAAAACACATAACATTGAAATTATTTTAAAGTAGGTGAAATTTAAAAAAGAAACTATTACGCTTTTGTTATTTCAACACTATAGTAAAACATAAATTGCATGTATGGTGCACTTTGTTTTAATAATAAAACTAAAAATAAGCCCAAAGAACAGTAAAAAGAGATTTAAAAAGATTACATCAGTAAAAAACAAAATAGTCAACTCAAAATTAGTTTTTAATAAAACAAACACACTAGTTCAAAACATAGACTAGTTTCGACGATGATGTTGCCTTCCTCAGTGCTTGGCTACTACAGTAGTAGTAAACTTTTAGTGGATGCCACTTGATGTTAATACAGTTTTTTCAAATATTATTACCTTAATTAAATTTTAAAATGAATTAATTTTAGTTTTATATGGGAGAAAAACTTTTCAAGCAGCAAGGTATGCAATATAGTTATTTCGTCCTATTTGGGTTAAAATAAATAACATATGATTTCATAAAACAGCTGATTTTATGTTATAGATTATGTGGTAGAACAGTGGTTTTAACAAATAAGATTCACCGAACGTGATGGACTACAAAATTCAAGAAGTGCATAGGTTAAGTTACTTTTTTTATATTAATTGTAATTATTTAATAAAAAGTAACTAAAATAAAATTTTTCATTGTTGACCTAAGTAGGAATTTTACTTTAGAAATTTTTTTGTTTATATTACTTTTTTTAATCTTCAAAAACTTTTTCTTAGTTAAGCTTGTTTTTAAAACTTTTTGAAAGTAATTTAGACAGAAGTCTTAAAAAAACAAATGCACTGAGTATATATGAACCTATAAAATTTTATCAGTATTATCTAGGTTTAATTTAAAACTGAAACAGAATAAACATGCTTTAGATTTTAAGAGTACTTTTTGTACAAAAATTATAAAATTAAATTCTCTATCAGTATACTTACAAAAAAGGATACGCTTCAACCAATTCAGGTGGTGCTTTAAATGGCTTTCTTTTTGGCTCTAAAACGACATTATCACATTTTGCCCATTCTGTAGCATCGCCTAAACATTTGTAACCAATTCCCGAAGCATATGTAAACTGACCATTACATTTATCACAGCGAAGCAATGTTCCAAATGTCATACAATCAGCAATCCTTTCCATCATCTGAAAGTCAAGGAAAGAATAAATCAAGATGGTAACAAAGTAGCTCCTTGAGAACTATAATAAATTTTAAATGATTAAATAAAAAGAAACACATTTTCTTTGCAATCCCTATTGTAGTACAGAAACTTTTAATTGTAAAAGTTTTAGAGTGCTTTATAATTCAAAGGAACTTAAGCTGTCCAGAGTTCAGGGAGGAGAAGCTGATCCTCAGCATTATGGTAAAGGACAAAATATTATTACTTAAAGAAAAAAAAACTTTCTTTTCTATTGTAAGGTTTTTTTTATATATTACCGCCAAACCAGTATTTTACCACCAAATAGTTCTGAGAGCAAACGGTTCTAATTGTCGCCACGAGAGAACGACTGTTGACCGATAGTAAAACAGCTGTCCAGGCAAAGTTTAATATTTCCAGTATAGTTTTAAGAATGAAATAAGACGAGTCGTTGAGAGAGAGCGAGTCTAGCGAGTTGAGAGAGAAGAAGTCTTCCTGGCAACCAACGGACTGCATCCAGCCAAGTGCTACCTCCCCAAGGGAACCAGTATGAGGTAACACATGAGCCCTAATAACGACTCACAACAGGTAAACGATTTATTTAATGTTCCTCTTTATATTTGCTAATAATTCATATGTTTATTTGAACGCACTGTCCACGGCCCGTGAAGGATTTAATGGTCGTTAATTGTACTCAAGGGTATTTTAGAATTAATATCAATGACTTCCCATTTTATTAAATCCGCCGACAGCAGTGGCGGTTGACTATGTAAGGTCTTAGAAAGTAGGACTGTATATTAAACTGAACAAGAAAATAGGAGTTTTTACAAAATAGATTAAATACTTACCATCCCTTGTTTCAAATTAAACTACATACTACAGTAAAACCCCATTCAACCAACTCTTTCCAAAACCATTTGCTTATCCAAAACCAGAGTTAAGCAAATGGATATGAAATTAAGAATAAGTGCACCAAAAACCGAATCGTTTCGACTTGAGAAGGTGGTACTAAGTAATTTAAACGCCAAGGCAAATACGTATTTACCTTAATGGCATTGTTTAACATGTTACCCTCCCCCGTCTCCCCAATTCAGCCCTTATCATGCCCCTCCCACTTCAGTTCAATTGTACTTTTCAGTGATAAGAGTGAAAGTTTATATTACCCATAGTTTGTAAGTTTATATTATCCATAGTTTATAAGTTTTAGTCTTGTTTCCAAAGAGTATAACTGTTGAAACGAGGTGGCAAGATAAATTTGCTTGCAAACTTTCCCCCAAAAAACTAAAACAATCTATCATTCATTATTTCAAGTCAACTTTCATATAACTATAGCCCTAAATACTGTACAAAATATTTAACAAAGCTTTTTACTTCTAATTATCTTGTTTTTTTTAACAAAACCAGGTCAAACTCTGTAACGATGATTAAACAAAAGAATTTCACCCAATTATTTTGGATAAGCGGGGTTTTATTGTACATAGAAACTAAAATACTGATTATGCTACTCTTTACCACAGAATCTCCAGTTGCAATTTCTTGATCGTTGTATTCCAACAAGGCTTTTAATTCTTTCTTGTTCAGTTTTTTTAGTTCATCAATATACTTGTACATAGTTTTGTTCTGTTTCTTCAGATTTTTCAACTCTTTCTCATCAACTGGCTCTGTCTTTATTTTCTTGGGCGCTGAAACCCCAGAATCATCTTCTTTTTTCCTGTAAACAATTTTCTTTATTCAAAATCAATAATTTAATTACTCAAAACATTAATTTAATTTGTTAAGAAGCCAATAGTATTTTTTCCTTCCAGCTTTACTATAGTGTTTTCTACTCATATTTTTTCTATTTATTGTCTGGTACTGTACTCAGTATTTACTATCTTATATTATTGTTGAAATGTTATGTTTTATTAAAAAGACAAAATTGAATGTAGCATATTAACTTTTTTAAAGGATACTATAATTTACTTTATGAAATTTACTTTTATCTGAACTCTTTCTTTTTTGTTTTTCTCTCAACACCTCTCACATATTTACATTAAGTTACGGCACATCTAAAATCCTGTATAAATCATGGACTTGCAACAAGTTTCTCCGAAACTAGCACATTTCGTCTACTGAGATTATTGCCTTCCAAAATAAATTTGATAACTTACTAAAAAAATTCATCAATAACTACATAACAATTTACACATTTAAAATATGTATATTTTATAATGACAAATGTTTAAGAAAGAAAAAACCAGCTACAAGTAATGCTTCATCTACAACTCTTACATAGCAAATAACTAATACATGATACTAACACTGCTGCAATTTTTGGCAATAAATTCGAAACATTATCTTTGTCTTCTTTTTTTAAAGTATTGTATCCCTTCAACGTATCACCAGGGGAGAAGTGTTCCAAATCGACTCTTATTTTAGCGAAGCAATTTACATGGTGCCAGCGAGGAATACCACCATAGCGTCTACCTTCATCGCTCTCATAATCCATCTTTGAAATTCGTACTTCACCCTTCAAGAAAACATAAATGACTTTATATTAAAAATAAAACTTCAATAGTAACACTAAAAATTTGGTTTCTAACTATAGTAATATTTAACTGTATTGCCAGAGGATTAAAAGTTCTAAAATTTTAAAGAAATCAGTTATTATAAATATACTAAATAGTTTTTTTAGGTTAGTTTTGGTTGGTAAAGATTATTTAGATTTTTTGGACTAGGAGACTGACAGACTTACCTTGGTAAGAGTCCACACTGTAGTCTTGAAATAGAAACACTTAAAAGCACTTAAACAATGATATATTTCAACCACACAGTGGTCTTTATCAATCGAAGAGAAAACACAAAAAGCTTTTTGTGTTTTCTCTTCGATTGATAAAGACCACTGTGTGGTTGAAATATATCATTGTTTAAGTGCTTTTAAGTGTTTCTATTTCAAGACTACAGTGTGGACTCTTACCAAGGTAAGTCTGTCAGTCTCCTAGTCCAAAAAATCTAAATATACTAAATATTTATATATAATAGCAGAAGTGGGCACTCAATGTTACAAGAATAATTATATTAAGAATTTTACTAAATATTTACATTGCTACAAGCTTACAAGCATTAATCTATATTAACATCAATATTCATAAATATATATACATTCAAACTTATATAAACATGCTTTTATTTCTATACCATGTATTTTACTAATTATACATCAATAGCTCTGAAATATGAGGCAAATATGTCCAAATAAGTCATTTTCATGTGTCTGATGCAACAGATTATTATAATGTGTTGATGGCATATAAAAAAACTTTCGGAGTATTGTCCTTATGGGTTTGATACTCATTCGAATTTTACTTTGTGTTAAAATTTCATTGGAACTTTGATTTTAAATTATTTATTTTCATTATTTTTTAACATGTGTACAAAAGTTGTTGACCCAGTCTTTGCATTTTCTACTCAAGAGCCCTTTCGAGTACCACATTAAAGCTATAGAAGACCTTTGGTAACCAAATCAGTAGGTTAAAAATGACAAAGTTTTTGTGCTTTTTTTGTTTACATTTTTTTCCCAAACAAAATAAGCTTTGGAAAATATAACTAGATGAGATAACACATTTCTTTGGGTTGGTCAATAGAATAGAGTGTCACACTATTTTGCTGTTGTGCATAGTATGATAGTCTGACAAAGATAAATAATTCTACACATAGCTCAAACAACTGCTCATTCCTGTAGAATCTATGCACAAAATCTTTCAGAATACTTTAGGTCCCAAAACAATAAAGCCAATTTATCACCAATACAGTTGTAAGCTAGTAACTTTTAAAGTTATTGTGTAAAGATTTGTGAGACTTTATACGAAAATTAAATGCTTTGTTTTTTCATAAGGTATACCACTTTGACAAATTCTCCAAACAATACTGTTTTTAAGATAAGGTATACTTAAAACCTTTATAAAAGTGTTGTTAGCTAGCAACTGTCTATTTGTTTTAAACTAAAATGTTTTCTAAAGATTCCCCAGATGAAAACATATCTTTGATTTGTGTGTAGAATGCCTTCTTTGCCAATCATGGACTCAACAAAATACTTTCAAGAAACAACAAGGATGACAATAGGTTTGTGTAAACAGCAATTTTTACAACAAATATTTTCTATTAAATATTGTTTCTTCTCATTTTAGTAGATTAAATTATTTAATTTATGTTATTAAACCTTTTCTCTTCTTACCTTCAAAAAAGAAGTTTATTATAAGATAATACAAGATTAAGCAATTGACCTTGGCTCAGTTTCTAATCTAAATATTAGATTTTTGTTATCTAAGGTATTGAAAATAATGCCTGATATATATTTTTAGAGGATGCTTATTAAATAACTATTGGGTTCGTTTTCTAACTCTGGACAAAAGGTTATATTCCCAAAAGAAATTAAATTTCTCCCAACTTTAAAAAATGTTTACCCATTTTAGTCCTCCACACTTTATTTGTTTAATTCTAGAAATAGCTGGAAAATTATTAAATATGACCAAACGTAAAATCAACACTAATATAAATGTTGGCTATGGAAAAAAAATTCTTAAACTCAATTTAGTATATAAAGAAAAAAAGCACATTAACCCTTAAAAATAACAATATCCACTCAGTAATGGTCCGATAGGCTAGAATTGTATCTAACACCGTATCTAGTTGCATGTTATTATTTTCTTGCTGCTACACTCGTAATGTGTTCTTGATTGGGCAGTGCAGAGCAGCTTGGCTCCACACGAGCCCAAGATTACACCTGACACGGTAAAAAACTAACAAGCTCCTCGCTTTTGGCGATGTATTGTGGGTGTTTTGTATTGTAATAAAATAAGAGATTTAGTGCATATTGATCATATTAGTTTTTACTTGTTTCTTTAATAGTGATTATTGAAACTATAGGCAACATTTGGCACAGTTTCGCATGTGTTGTTTCGCAACAATTACTGAACATTTATTATAATTTTACTAAATTTATTTAATAATGAAATTATATGATGTTGGCATTTAAAAGCAAACAAGAGGTTGATTGTGCTTACTGCGATTGGCAGGGACAGCATGATAAACTAGCCTCACATACATCAACTAAATATGGGGGGTGAACGGCCTAGGATAACAAAATTAAGGCAGTATATCAGGATTTTTTGTTCCTAAAGGTACTGATTGACTTCTAGTAGTACTTTAGATGGACTGACAGATGATCCTGTCAAACCCTATGATAAAATTAGAAAGGTAGAAAATTTAAAAAAGCCTAATGTCAAGATGGAATTTCATAAAGAACCTTCAACTTGTACTAGTAGTGATTGTCCTAGGGTTTCTATTGAAATACCTAACACATCTGTTCAAGTCGATAGTAATACAGATATTAAAACTCAACTATCATTAATAAATCAGGCAATTTTAAGGCTAAACAAAACATTTTCTGAAATTCTCTATCAAACTAAGCTGCCAGAGAAAGAAATCAAGCCTACTGAAACCACTTCTTGCCCAACCACTCCAGGAAAAGAATTTGCAGCAAAACTCAAACACAAATATGTAGTCTGATGCTTTGCCTTATTGAAGAATCAGAAACAATTAAGTGTGTCCATGTATTACAAATTCAAAAATTGTGCCTAAAGATGTAGCAGTTTTGAAAATAGGTATATTTGGTCAGTTTTCTGTGCCAGAAAGCTACAATTACTTCAGAAAAACCCAAACAAAAAATGTGGTAATGTCAAAGGTCATTTAATTGATCATCTGAAATCTAGTGCTCATAAATGGTGTTGTTACTTTTCGGGATCATTAAAAATTAAAGAAAAATAAATCAACAAAGAACATGAGGAATTTTTGGGAAAGCTTAGGGTTAGTAGGTCAGCTTACACTTCCACTAAAGAAGGTAAAGGGGGCAAGTTTTAGAAAGGCAGTTGAGTCTAAATGATTTAAATAATGTTGTTATTAGTGAACTCAACCATTCCAGGGAATTTTATAGAGAATTCAGAAAACACTTATTTTTACAATGAAAACAAAAATTATAGATATTTCAAGTACACAAATCCTGCAACAAATCTTTAGTGTCTATTACAGCAGATAAAATAACAAAACTACACAGCATTTTCATAAATTACTGTCTCATTACTTTAGTTGATGTTCAGACATGTATTATCATTGAAATATCTCCCTATGGCACTTCTCACAACATAAAAAAGGCACTTCTGGTGCCTTTTCGAAAAAATCAAATCTACACTTGATAATTTTAATATAAAATTAAAATCATAGCTGAATGGAATGTCTTTTGATGGGCAATATTTCGACATTTCAGCTGCAAAATTACCACTACATTAATAATAATATAAAATTTATCTAAATTGGTAAGCCTCTATCTATATGGTCGATAATTTTCAGGGAAATTCGAAATGTCCGTATAAGTGATTGGGGAAAATATTGGGGGTTAAAAAATTTTCTGCAACCCTGCTGTCGAAGACACATTGGTCATCGAGAGACAGTAGTTTAATGTTTAGACTACTTGACCCTTGTTAAAATGTTATTGTCTCCATTCCTCATGAGTTGGTGATAGTTTATCCCTCTTGATAGTGTCACCATAAAGAAAGATATTTATAGCCATTAGGACAAACAAAGTAGGATTTTTATTGTCATTCTAAGGGCTTCTTATAAACAACTAAGCTGTAATTTAGGTCAAGCTCCTGATCTAGTCTTTATCATTAAGTTACTTTATCGTTTATTGGTTGTGTATTGTGATAGGTAATTGAAGATAGTCCGAGTTGGATCCCATGCTACTTGATAGTGATATTCGTGAGACAATGACGATTTAGTGCAATCTTTTTTATGTAGTTTTTCTAATATAATTCTCGTAAATGTTTATGAATTTATTTTAGTTTTTACAGTTGTAAAGTGAGCAATTAGTTGCGAGAGTATAAGGAGGAGCCTACAATCAATCACTAAGCATCAAATTGTAAGTAATATTTTATTTCTAATGTATTTATTTATGATTATTTATTATTTTAAATCTTTTAATTGATAATTATTTTTTTTTACTAATAATGATTACAAATAATCAATTAATATTTATTCATTACTTATTAAATTATTATCAAGTAATAATTCCTTAATTCAATTAGGAAATAAATACTTGACAACTTTTATTACTTTATAATACTATTATTTATAAAAGTATTATCGTCAGTATTTAACCTTTTCGCTGCGTATATTTTTTTCTGCAGTACACTATATTTTGCATTTTTTCATGAAAAAAAAATTGCAATAAAGTTTTGAATTGTTGGTTTTTTAATCTCATATTATGTTTTACAATTATTACAAACATTTTTTTACAAATTTTTGCATATTCATGACATTTTTACATTTTTATCTACTATTGTTATTACACTACTACTGATTTCATAGCCAGTTGCAAGTTTTCTTGTAAACCTTCCTAATATGGTAAATTTCAAAGCATGGTATAACACATAGAGGGGGATTGTCAGAACATGTCTTGCAATAGAAAGAGGTTTGCTTCCTCTTGCAAACACCCTTTCCCTTTTTACTGCAGGCAGAAGGCAGGATTGAACAAACAGCACAGTTGGGCTTATGTGCTTTCTCTTCAAATTGGGCAATGAAATGTATTTTTCCAGACAATCTGTCATTGAGAGGATTGCTCAATTTTCTCCCTAGGCGAACATTGGACCTCATAGTCCAACCAACCAATAAACCGTCAAGCACTTTTTCACGGTATTTTTTGTGTCTTATAGGTTGGACATCATTCTGCATGTTATAGGTAATGCAGCCATTTACCAAAGCCACTTCAACTAATAAATGCCAAAGTGTCTGGTACCATTTCATACATTTATGGGAATATGGATATGTAGAGCAAAATTTATCAAACAGGTCGACACGCTCATGTTTTTGTTGTACAACACTTGTACATTTGGCTTACTTATGACACGTCGACCTCCCCTGGTTCGTAAGCTTATCCCTCTTAGCCCAGTATCTCCAACAGTGGAAAGCATATTTACTCTTCCTGTATCCTGCCATGCACATGCAATCATTGAATTGTCATGTGTAACCCACATAGACGGTGAATCCCCCTTCTTTTTTTTTCAACATTTTCATTTGAGGAGGAAGACTCTTCCTATTGATGCGCACAGTCCCGCAGGCCCCAAGTCCTTCACTTTTTAAATCAGTGAATAGTTTAACACTGCTGTAGAAATTGTCTGTATAAATTGTCCTACCAGAATTTTCTAATCCTCTGACTAAATTCTTTACTACTATAGATCCAAGACCTTCATTACTTTTCTCATTTACCTTTCCAGTGTATACATTAAACTTTAATAAATAACCATTTGTTGAATCACATAAGGACCAGACTTTTATGCCCCGCTTAGTTGATGGCTTGTTTGGCATATATTGTTTAAAATAAATTTTTCCTTTGAACTTCACCATGGTTTCATCTATGGAAAGGGCCTCTCCTAGGACATAATGCTCCATGTATGTATCTTTTGTTATTTCAAGTAGTGGCCTGATTTTGTACAATGGATCATACCCTGGTTCTTGTCTGGATTTTTGCTCAGCATTGTCATTGAAATGTAGGAAGGATTTTATTAACTGGTACTCATCTCTGGAAAAAACTGAAGAAAAACCTGGAGTTTTTGTAAGCCAGAAGAGATCTTGAAAATATGATTCTTTGGTTGGCTTATCAACAAGTCCCATGCCAATCTGAGCTCCAACAAATGCTTTTACATGCAGTTCATCAATGTCACTCCAACTGTGAAATCTTGATCTTCTGGGTAGATCATATGTTACATCTAGATATTGTGCAGCATAAATGTTAGTTTGTTTAGCCACATGACTTAACACAATCTTTGGAAAAAAAACTTCATAAAAGTATCAATTTCAGATTGGCAACTGTATTTGACTCCACTATTGTTTTGAAATACTGGAATAGCCCTATTGTCAAGAACGATTTGGTCAGAATGAACATCAACTTCCTTCCAAACAATGTCATCTACACTAGTACGAGTACTTGGGACTGCAGAAGTTGTATCTATTGAAAGGACAGATTGGGATGTTTGAATATCAGGTAAACTGTCATCAAATTCATCTGACAATTCAAATTCTGATCCTGAAGCTTCATTCTCTCTATTTAAATAAGATAATATATCGTTATTGCTCAAATAACTAGCCATTTTTAACGATAGGTTAGTTTGAATTGTACTTATAAATCTAAACTATAAAATCCTTTCAGCTGCACAATTGACACAAAACTAACACTACAAAAATCTAAAATATGTATAAACAAACTTGAAAATGAACTGTTCTTCTAAAATTAATGAATAAACAGAAAATATCACAAAACTCGATGCACAAAGAGCTAGAAACTGCGTACAAGACTGTAAACAATCGCACGTGACATTCGTTACTTCAACTATGTTCCGCAAGAGAACAGCACTGTGCAGGGAATAAATAAATGCATATTCTGTTACTAGAGACTAAAGTCGACTTACCCAGCGAAAGGAAAAGTTTTTCTATGGCGTGGACTAAAGTCGACTTACGCGATCAACGGTAAAACTGTCGAATAGACTGAAGTCGTCTTACGCAGCGAAAAGGTTAACACAATTCAGTTCCCGTGATCATTGAATTTGAAATTAATTTGTATTTATTTGAATTAATTAATTTGTAATGTGTTCGCTGGCTTGCACATAGCAAAAATAATTTAATCTGCAATGGGTTAAGATACAAACATAAATCTCATCATGTTAGCCCATCTATCACATATATGCTTGATATACACAGTGTTACGTCCTGAATTATAATTTATTGCTCTAACATACATCAATTTAGGCATGTATAATAAGGTGAATTTAAAATGTTGCTGTGAGACAACAGAGAAATACAACTCTCATTGGCAAAATAATTTCCTAAATTAGACTTGCTATTTAGCAGAATAACAGAGAAACATTTACTCAATATCCCTAACAAATTTAAAAAACCTAATGTCTAAGAAAAACCAACTCAGTAAAGCTAATAAATAATCATTCCGAATTTATGAAATTCAAAATAAATGTAGTTTGTTTAACAAGCTTTTTGCACAAACAAGATATATAAAGTAACTTATGAAGAATATTTGTTACATTTATCTCCAATTTAAGTGACTAAAACACAAACAAAAAATTAAAAGAATACCTTTAACCTAAAAACATGATTTTTGACACATTTGCACCCTACGGAAAAACCTTGTTTGTAATGACACTTGAGTATTACGGATCATACTGACGTCAGTTTCCAATCATGATTCTTGTTTGTTTTACTTCAAGCCAACAATATCTTCAAATTTATAGACAGAGTTACTGTTGAGTTTATTTTTATGTGGCGTGTAGAAGACTATTTCTGTGTGTCTAGGGGTTATTTTTAAACCATAAATTATCACTTGCAGTTTTTGTGTTGTACATCGAGGTTTTTATAGAAATTACACTTCTTTGTATTATCTTGGCCCAAAAATTGCTACTTACTGATTTATTCAGCATGCTGAATAAATCAGTAAGTAGTGTTTTTTTTGCGAAGATAATACAAACAAATGTAACATAAATTATCATTTTATTTGACGTTCTATGGATGACTTTTCAATTAGACTCCACCATCAGATTTTATGTCAAATGGATTTTCTAGCTCAGTATAGTTTTTGCTCTGTGTAAGTCAGTAGCTGATGCTTGTTGTGTGTTGAAATGTGTGATCATGGAAAATTAGCAGCCGTAGAATTAGCGAAACCTAGGTTTAAAAACTACTTAGTATAAATATTTTTATAATTAGAGCATTTTTGTGTACATTTATGGTGAACAATTAATAGTGGGAGCTTAGAAGCTTCATACAGTAAGTTACTTTGAATTTGTTTTTACTAATTATGATGAAAAATAACAAACTAACTAAGGTACAAAATAGTTAATAAAATTGCAACCATATAAAACATTTAGTACTTTTTAAGTAAAAATATTTTCATAGCAAAATACAACTCAATTGAGATGAGGAATTAATTCATGCCTGGTGGATTGAGAATCATTTAATCCGTAATGAGTTAAGTTTTAAGGAGTTGAAACTGTTATATGTTACACCTTGAAAATATGTATGGCTTGATGAACATACATCTGAAAAAAAAAACAAAATTAAATTAATAAAAACTACTAAACTGGAACTTAAATAGGGACACTTACTTTTAAAATTTTCTCTTCGCACCCTCGACAGGCTGCTCTCCCTGACTTGGCATACTCTACAGAAAATAACGAATTTTCATCTTTTATTTTTGCAGGGCGTTTTTTCCCCTTCTTTACACTTGTGTCACCATTGGAAGTATCAGGCACTGAGGCATCAACTGTAAAATTAATTAAAAATTACTTTAGAAGTTTATATATTTAAAACGTTTTAAGTGTACATTGGTATCTCAAGTTTAAGATGGTAACAATGAAGAATGTACTAGTTATATCTATTAAATTAACAATAACTAAATTTGATAAAACTAATAAGAATATTTTCCACAACATAATTTGGTTTCACTTAGCAGAACTCATTCATGTTCCTTGAATATTTTATATACAAAAACAAGATTCTTATATATATATTATTTGATTCCATCTTCACTTCAACATCTAGTTTTTAACTAAAAACACTTGTACATGTGTTAAACTTGCCTTTAGTAACACTTACTGTTTCAGATGTGTCCCATTGTCAACTCAGGCCACAACTGACTGAAGTTTTTACATAGGCCAAACAGAAGTCATTCTACACATGCTGCTAAACACATAAAATCACTCCCAAATAGGCCAAACAGAAGTCATTTTACACATGCTGCTAAACACATAAAAGCACTCCCAAATATAAACAACCAATCAAACTTTGCTGAACATTGCACACCCACAAACCATAACTACACAAACATAATATCAAACCTACAAACAAAAATATATCTTCATAAACAAAACAAAAATAACCAAAAATATGAATTATAGAAAAATGTTACCTGCGGAAAAAACTAATATGCCCTATCGAAGGTTAAATGTTATATTCTTAAAACCCAATCTATCTTAACAAAATACTTTATAGCTGGATTATAATATAGCTATAATGTTAAGTAATAAAATAATGGGTAGTAGTAACATATAACTATATTTTCTTAAAAAACTTTTAGTTTATACAACTTGGTAGCGTAGGTTAACTTCCAATTTGTTGAATTTTAGCCACTTTTTATAATTACTGATGGTTGAAATAACTTGTTTCTCATTTAAAACGTATTTTTCAATAACATAATTGAAAATGAAAAAAAAGGATCTATATAAATTTAGGTTTATATTTACAAAGTTATTATATGTTTTTACATCTTACCTTTTTGTCTAATTTTTTCTTGATCTTCCCATTTTAAACTCTCAAAATGTTCGATATCACCAACAGTTCTCACTCGCTGTTTTCCGAAGAAACACATATAATGATACCAGTGTGGAGTTTTCCCATCAAACATAGGTGACTGAAATTTAAATATTTTTGTAACAAAATAAACAAAAAGTAAATAATTGTAATTTTAAACTATTTTGAGAATTTTCTATTATAATATGGTATATTAAAAAAAATAACTTGTACAATTATATTTGACTAAATATCGATATTATTAATTTTAAAAATACTTAACTAAGTGAATACGTAATTGCTTACTTGTTGACACATTTCAAACCATTCTTTCCTTTTAAAGAAGCTAGCTCCCTACTGGCGGCATTGGTGAGGTACAAAGGCTCTAACGGGAATGGATTTGTGACTGTGGAATGGGGTGGGTTGTTTTGGGTGTGTGTCATAATAGAAAAGGCTGTCGGCTTCAAAGTATGATCATTAAATACGTTTTCTTTATCTGTTGCGTAGCGTTTGTATATTTCATATTTTTCTAAGGTTGTTGGTTTTTTACTTTGTTTTAATGTATGTAGAGCATTTAAATTCGTGTGTATGTCTGTGTGTGTTGGGTGTTTTGCGTAACTGGATTTAGGGATTGTTTGTTTTTTTTTTTTGGGGTAATGTGTTCTTCGAAGTGTGTATAGAATGACCTGCCAGTTTAGCCGATGTAATAGCTTAGACAATCGTTACAAGTTAATTTGTAAATAACTGAGAGTTTGTATTTGTCAGTTTCTTTTTGAAAAGGTTGTATGTGCTGGCCTGAAGTGTTTGTTGTTTTGTGGGATATTTGGTAATGGAGTTTTTTGAATGTGGAGGCTACTTTGTGTGTGTTTTTGTTGTGGTAGGTGAGGGATATGTATTTGTTGTTTTTTGTGTGGTATGTCTGCGTGGCCGTTTGATGGTGTTTATGTTTAATTTTCCTGAGTTTCTTTTATCGATTTTAGTTAAGATAAATTATGATATATCAGTGGCATTTCTTGTATCATGTTGTTGTTTGCAAAAAGCAAAAATAGTCGTTTTTCCTGCTTAAATGAATTAATTAAAACATTTTTAAGAGTCTCTAGATGTCTTAAATAAAAATTTTGTGACAAATCCTACTTTGTGTATAAACAAAGTTAGTTTTTTCTTTAATCCTTCAAAGATGAATCTTCTATAAACAACTTCCCTTTATTTTACAAGGCAGCTGTATTATTTAGATTTTAATAGATATGTCATCACTTGAATTTGATATAAATCACCACTCGGGCAAATTTGGTAATTTTCAATTCACAACACAGTAGTAAATTAAGATCCATTGATTTGAGTGCAATATTTATACAACTATTCTTTGAGCTTAACTTGTCATGTTATGTTAAAACAAATATGAGTGTTGCTACTACAAACTCTAACTTACAATTAAAGTGAATAAAAAGGGGAAAATGGGCAAAAATAACACACCATCCACCACTGTCTAATAAAATAAAAAAATCTCTGGGGGAAAATAGTAAGTTTAACGTGACAATTACCACTGCAAATAATCTAAAGAAGTTCGAAATCTTATTGCTGTTCATGATGAGCTGGTTGTTAATTACTTAGTACACTTTTGCTATTACTTGCGACCAGACTTTTTGTTAACTAAAGGTTGTTAAATTGTTAACTTACACTTGGAAGAAACGTTTTCTGGTCACAAGTAATAGCAAAAGTGTAATAACTAAAGAAGTTGTTAAAGAACCATAAAGACGGCATACCTAATGAAGAAAATACAGGAATCTACTGACTGACGTGTAGCAAGTGTCCTCTGAAATATATAGGCCAAACAAAAAAAGTATTAAAACTAGGGCTAAAAAACATTTTCCCCCACAATAAATATAACAGACCAGAAAATCTGTGTTAGTGAAACATTGTTTAAAGGGAAAGCACGAATTTAAAGTAGACGATATAACCCTGAAAAAAAATGTTGTTAAGTGTAGCGAATTGGATGCTTGGAAACCTTTGTACATTAATAGGAATAAAAATAGTATTGTAAATAAAGAGTCAGGCTCTATTCAAAATTCTATATTAATGTAATAAGTGTGACACAAGAACATTTGATTGCAATTTTTTGGTTAAAATCTTGAAATAATAATAATACTGAAATATTAATTATCTATTTTGTTTATATGTAATTATTTGCATGGATAAGAATTGTATTGTAATTAATGAGTTAGGTATAATTGCTATTTGATGTATCATGTTCGAAGTAATGTTAATAACTGTGGCAACGCTCAGTATAAATATAGAAGTGTAACTTTACTTTTATCTTAGCTGTAAGTTAGAGTTTGTAGTAGAAACACTCACTGATGATGATGACTTTGTTATTAAAACACGTATGAGTCAATAAAAGATTAATTTGTGAGCTTGTGTATGTCTTTTATTTGTTTTCTCACTTCTTGTTCTGTGCTGCGATGAAAAAACTCACCCCATGCCAAAATTATTTTTTTCCATTACATACTCTAACTAAATGGATACTTTTCAACTATATTTTAATATAACTTCATAAAGAAAGTTTGTACCTATCTTTGACAATGAAACAACCTTCACACACCTAAACTTGAAGTCGTTCATGATCTTTACTGAGTTACCACACTCAAAAAATTCATTTTCGTCAGGAGCATGTTGTGCGAACATAAAGCATCAATAACTCGGTTTTCATTGAACAAACAAGCTTAAAAAAATAACGTGTGGCAAGATCCCACAGACACACAGAAAATATGTGCTTTGTCGGTTGAAACGTCAGGCGGCATCTGTCGGCCAATCGAAAAGCATCTTGTAGGTCTAGTGACTACTATAACCAAGATGGTTGATTTTGGTTTACTGCTAAAAATAACAGATTCGTGCCTTTTTCAATTGAAAAGTCACGTGGTCTCTATCGGCCAATCAGAAAGCATCTTGCGAGTCATGTGACAGATTTGCCACTAAAATTCTCGCCTTTTTTGTCAAGAATAAGAAATTTTGCGCGATCAGAGGGTTAGTAAGCACCTAGGTTAGATTAGGTTATTTTATTTTGTTAATTTATGTTTGCCGTCAAAAATAACTTCCATTCGTGTTCAGCCTGGTTAAATTGACCAGGTTTAAAAAATGTTGTAGTTCAGAGAGGTAGTCCCTGATCCCAATATTTACACACTTTTGTTATTAAAGTGTATGTTTCTCCCAAACTTGTAGAATGTAAATAAATACCACCTACCTTAACAAATTACCTTGTACCTATATTTTCTTATAGGTATATAGTAATTTAGTCCAGTAATTCGTGAATAATTGTTTCTTCTATCTAATGAATGTAATAACCACTTTTTATGGTTCCCGCCATTTAAAATTACTATAATTTTATTTAGAATGTAATTTTAAGTAACATGAAGTACTTGACTTAATCATATAAACAATTTTTAACATGCAAACTTGTTTTAAAAAATTGTTTAATTATTATTTACCTGCACCATAGCAGCAAGACGTAATGAATCCTTTCCTATTTGGGATTTACATCCTCGACAACTAGCCCTATTACTCTTTGCATATTCTGCTCGAAAAGGAAAATCTCCCATTTCTAAAAGACGTAGATTGAACCTGATTTAAAAAAAAAAAAGTTGAAAACTTAATATCTCCAAAACAAAGTTATCTTACTCTTATCAAATTAAATACCTCAAAGGAACAAATTTATATATCTTTTATACATCTACTTATAATCATGCACATTTCATTAACAGTTAACTAACTGTAACAAAAAAAAAACACCGGGAAAATGATTACAAACACGAATTTTTCGATATTCCAATTTAAGCTTTGTAGATTTCTAAAATACTGGCCATACAGAATTGAATCTGTGAATAAGACAAATGGCGGGAATGACAGATTATTGATCATAATAATATACGTAGATATTGGTATGCAAATTTTTTAAGAAATATAATAATTAAATCGACTACGATATAAAAAAATTATTTCTTTTATTGCATTCTAGTAAGTCTTTTACAAAGATAAATATTATTAAATAAATACATTGTAAAACTTACTTTACATCTAACTGGTAAAACCTGTTTTAAAGTATGGCAACTAATTATAAAATGACTTTAATGATTTTGTATGCATTAACGTTTTATTTTAGAACAAAATGTTTATATTAGGTACAATTAATTGGCTAACCTGCCTACTGTGTTTGTTTTTTCTTTAACATACACATTTGATTTATTAGAGTTCTATACACCAAGAAAAAATATCTCGTTATAGTTTGTCAATAATTAGTTCTACAATCATTATTTAGTTATATTGGTATTATTTTCATCTGCTTTTTGTTTATAAAATCAGATTTGCCTACTTAATAGTTTTTTTAAAATTTGCTTTACATTATTATAAGAATAATAATATGCTTTTTTCGTGCTCTCAATTGTTTTATGGATTGTAAATAATTTATAAATGTAGTCTAACTCTAACCTTTTCAATATAGTATAAATATTTTTATTAAACTTAAATGTCTAAAATGTTATGATTCTATTTATCATATATATATATATATATATATATATATATATATATATATATATATATATATATATATATATATATAATAAATCCCACCAATGCTAGGATTGAATATTCAAAAATTCTTTTTAACAGGCCTTGAAAATGACTTCCGGCCAACGAATGTAGTCATTCTCTGTCCCATTTCGTCGGCCATTTCTACGTTGGATGCTGTTAAGGGAATTACTAGTTAGGTATGTAATGTTTTACAGATGTTTGGGAAATAATTAATAAATTTCTTTTATAATATAAAATACTGTAATACTAAAATACAGTGTTTTCAATAATAATTTAAAGCTTTATTGATCAGATTACTGAAATATTTTTGGATTTGGACATTACCTTTTAATCAACCGATTTGTATGTATTTCCTATAAATAAAACAAAAGCTAATTTATTAATAGTTTGTATTTCGTTTTGTAAATGTAAATTAATAGTATAAAAGAATTCTTTATTTACTATAACTGATTATTATTATCTGGAAGTTGAAGATTACATTACTGTTTAGTTTAGATTACATGACCACGTGGCAAATGGATTAATCGAACAATTCTTTTTTTGTATCCTCATGTAAAGAATTCTATTACGCTATTCTATCGTTCAAAGTTTATAATTGCGCATAACTATATTACTTTCGTAGTATAACCCCTTACGTTTTTTTTTTAGACTTTTATTTCGAAATGCCTAGTTAAAAGAAAAGGTGTGTAAATATTCAATTCAATATTTTCTGTTTTGTGCATGGTATAGTGTCTGTTTCGTACTTTCGAGTTATTTAGCGACTTGTTACTGAAAAAAATGGTTAAAATGCTGAAGCTCGGGGCCATACGATATTTTGGGAAATTGTTAACACCGCCAAATGGGGCGATATCCACAAAAGGTAAAAATGCTGAAGCTCGGCGCCATACGATATTTTGGGAAATGGTTTAACACCGCCAAATAGGACGACATCCACGAGAATTTTTTTTAAATTGACCTCGGAAATTTACTTTTTTTCAATTTAAAGTGGCATAAAAAATTCAGCGCGGATAGAGAAGTTGTGAATAGGCGCGGAGTTATACAAATGCTTCGTGATTTTACAACTGAATTTCAATGTATCAAATTAAAACCAAATCTAACCTGACGACACTTTTTCGTTATATTTTAATATAGGTAAACAGTATTGTATAAATTTAAAACCAAATCTATCCTAACTGGAGACTTTATAAGTACTGTATATTTAAATATATGTATAAAAATTAAGCCAAAACGTTTCTCAAATATCTACACACATAAGTTTGCGTAACGTACCACAGCCGATGCGTACAACCTTATGTGCAGCACTGTGACGTAACGAAACATTTTGTGGTAAAAATGCAGAAACCTGGCGCTATACGATATTTTGGGAAATGGTTTAACATCATTAAATAGGAAGATATCTACAAGAATTTTTTTAAAATTGACCTCGGAAAGTTACTTTTTTTTCAATTTAAAGTAGCGAAAAAAATTCAGCGCGGATGTAGAAGTTGTGAATAGCGCGGAGTGATACAAATGCTTCGTGATACAACTGTATTTCAATGTATAAAATTAAAACCAAATCTAACCTGACTTGACACTTTTTAGGTATATTTTAATATAGGTATACAGTATTGTATAAATTTAAAACCAAATCTATCCTAACTGGAGACTTTATAAGTATATTTAAATATATGTATACAAATTACGCGAAGTTGTGAATAGGCGCAGAGTTATGCAAATGCTTCGTGATTTTACAACTGAATTTCAATGTATAAAATTAAAACCAAACCTAACCTGACACTTTTTCGGTATATTTTAATATAGGTATACAGTATTTTATAAATTTAAAACCAATCTATCCTAACTGTAGAAGTTGTTTCTCAAATATCTACACACGTAAGGTTGTGTGACGTACCGCGGACAATGCGTACAACCTTATGCGCAGCACTGTGACGTAAGTATCACTCCGCGACTATTCACAACTTCTACATCCGCGCTGAATTTAGTACCCTACTTTAAATTGAAAAAAAGTAACTTTCCTACTTCAATTTTTAAAAAATTCTTGTGGATATCGTCCAATTTGATGGTTTTGAACAATTTCCCAAAATATCGTATAGTGCCGGAGTACTGCATTTCAACCCATTTTGTATCACTCCGCGCCTATTCACAACTTCTACATCCACGCTGAATTTTTTACCCTACTTCAAATTGAAAAATAACTTTCCGAGGTCAATAAAAAAAAAAATTCTTGTGGATATCGTCCTATTTGGTGGTGTTTAACAATTTCCCAAAATATTGTATGGCGCCGAGCTTCAGCATTTTAACCGTTTCATTATGTCACGACTGTAGTTCGTGCTTTAGCAATCTAAATAAACTTAATGTAACAAGGATGGTAAAATAATAACTATACAGGTATATATTTACCATGCTCAGATGTACGATTTGAGAAAAAAGAATTATACCGGCCGACGCAGAAAGTCATCAGGGATACGAAAAAAATTAAGAAAACTCCCGCACAGTGAAATAAATACCATTTTATCAAATTAAAGTGTAAAAAATTCAGTGTGGAGTAGTCAGAAGTACTACGTTCGCGTATCCACAGCGAGCCATACTACGTATATGTATATTTAAATATAGCTATAAAGTCTCCAGTTAGAATAGATTTAGGGTAAATGTTTATAAGCGCGGACACCTATGGTATTTTGGAAAATTGTTCAAAACCACAAAAAGGAAGATATACACAAGTAATTGTTTTTTTTATAATTAAAAGTAGGGTAAAAATTTCTCAGCGGAGGCATAAGTTGTAAATGGTTGCGGAGTGATACAAACGTTTCGTGATGTCACACCAACTCTTACATTCATACCTTGCTTGTGACTTCGAGAAAAAATCATATTACACTTATTTTTATGCTTTGACAAATTATTTTTTGTGGATTTCGTCCTTTTTGGTGATTCTGAACAATTTTCCAAAATATCGTAGGTGGCCGAAATACCAAAACATCAACGTTGACTAACCTTCCACCACACACAAACTTATTTTTAGCCGCAAAACTACATACCAGGACCAAACAATCACAAACACTATTTCACGCATGGAACAATCATTTACTGACACTATTTCACACACAAAACAAATTATTGCACTTAAAAATCTATAGACACCTCATTCCACCTTACCAACAAATATAGGATTCTGCTGCTAAAATAAGATGTAGCCAACCATGTAAATGAAAATTATTGCATACAAAAACACCTGGTCGGACACAGAACATTTGTTATACGGTTTTCCAATAACTAATAAATAGACTGAAACTAAATAAGTAATATATATCTTCAATTAATTTTGCACAACAACCTTAAAGATTCAAAACATTAGCAATGAGACTTCTTATATAACACGGTATATTTTTGTAATTTTTTAACATGGAAGTAAAGTTTGAAGTGAATACGAATATTCACACAACTAATATTTTTCACACTATAATATTTATAATTGTACATATAACGATGCAAATAATTAAAAAACCACCAAAAAAGGATGATTTGTCAAAGCATAAAAATTAGTGCAAAATGTTTTTTCTCGGAGCCACAAGCAAGGTATGAAAATAGAGTTGGCATGATGACACGAAATGTCTATCACTCTGCGCCCATTCACAACTTATGCCTCCGCTGAGAATTTTTTACCCTACTTTTAATTTAAAAAAAGTAACTTTCCTCAAAGAAAAAAAAAATTACTTGTGGATATCATCCTTTTTCGTGGTTTTAAACAATTATCCAAAATATCGTAGGTGTCCGCGTTTGTGAACATTTACCAGATTTAGTTGTAATTAAATAAAGTACTATATACCTATATTAATAAATACCTGTGAAGTGTCCAATCAGGATAATTTAGTTCTAATTTTACACATTACATTACTTAATTCGACGACTACTTCAGCGGAGTAATACTTTTTACCAGGTAACGTCATGTGAACTCTATTCTAACCTTACATGTGTACACTTTGGTTAAGAGTAATCTAAAAGTAACCTTCTGTGACAATAATTACCTATATAGCTTCAGAACATGTTTTGATTTTTTTTTATAAGCATTTTAATGAGGGTGGGCAATGTGCATTTTAACCAGAACTATTAGCAACACATATGGGTGGAATTACAATTTTCCAAAATTATCAATTTTTGGGGCATGAGCGAGAGTTGTAATAAATTTTTTCGTATCCCTGATGACTTTCTGCATTGGTTGATATAATTTTTTTCTCCAAGTTGTACCCATGGGGACGGTAAATAAGTACCACTATTCATTGAAAAATTATCATAAACTTATAGGAAACGTCACAAAACCACTGACTGGTTTTAAAAACATTTATGCTTTGTTATTACACATGGCCTCATTCAGTGTTTGGGCATTATAAACATATACATTTTTTGCAGTATATACAACTATACTTGGTTTTGCTGTCCTATTTACAAAAAAAAAACACACACACACGCACACACTTTCCTGGTACTTAATGGGAGTTGTTCAGCGTGTTCTTATAAACATATACATTTTTTGCAGTATATACAACTATACTTGGTTTTGCTGTCCTATTTACAAAAAAAAAACACACACACACGCACACACTTTCCTGGTACTTAATGGGAGTTGTTCAGCGTGTTCTGCAGTTTTTGAAGTTCCAGCAACCTCTTTTAGGCGGATCTCGGGATTGATGTTAATCAGCAAAGATCTATGTTGAAGTTCCTCGGACGTTAAGATCAATGACAGCACTTTCAGATACCCTCTTCTACTTGTAGTTGTATTTGGATTGTTTGAAATGTAAATTATTTGGGTGTTAATGCCTGCCACACTCAATATAGAGTAGAATATTGGTAACATCCTTGTGCTTCTAGCCAAGTCGTATGTAGCACACAACTCATCCAGAGTATCAACTCCCCTTTTAGTGGAATTATAAAAAAAAAAATTATCACCAGTAATCAATACGATCCTCCTCATCTTCATCAAGCTCAGAATAAACACTTTCATTTAGAAGTTGGCTAATGTAGTTTTTTTTTTGAAGAACACTAGCCATTGTTCAATGTGTTTATAAAAACCCATTCGATATAGCTGATAATATTAACACTTTATTCGGAAAAAATCATTCATAAAAATTGTTATTTATTTTAAATCACAAAATTAAGTAACAGAAGCCAAGTCTGTCATACCCGAATCACAGTGACACAAGCTGGAGTGTTGAATCTGTCAGACCCAAATTGTAAATAAACGCTGAAGTGAAATCGACGATACTTCAACTTTGACTGGGTTGCAAAATTAAACAGCTAGACAAAGCTTCAGGTTTCTGGCGCATTCCTATCAATCGTGGCAATAAAATTTCCTTACTACTGGTCTGTAAGACTTGGAGTCCCAACTCCAGGGTTAATAATGCTTTCTTGTTAAATTGGGTTTTTCTTCAAAATTTTTCAATTTTTTTGAGTCAACGTCAAGTCAAATTACATTTTTAGGCACTTTGCCAGTTACTACTTCAAAAAAAAGCCAAATTGATATATTAGTAACGTTTTATGTGTGCATGGAGAGGGCGAGGAAATGCTATTTAACAAAACTTTAGGCGTGTGCGCTGAAGTTTTCATATTGCGGTTTAATCCTGCAAAACATACATTGAAAAAAACCGGTTGAAATGCAGTAGCTCGGCACCATACGATATTTTGGGAAATTGTTCAAAACCACCAAATTGGACGATATCCACAAGAATTTTTTTAAAATTGAAGTAGGAAAGTTACTTTTTTTTCAATTTAAAGTAGGGTAATAAATTCAGCGCGGATGTAGAAGTTGTGAATAGGCGCGGAGTGATACTTGCGTCACAGTGCTGCGCATAAGGTTGTACGCATTGTCTGCGATACGTCACGCAACCTTACGTGTGTAGATATTTAAGAAACAACTTCTACAGTTAGGATAGATTTGGTTTTAAATTTATAAAATACTGTATACCTATATTAAAATATACCGAAAAAGTGTCAGGTTAGGTTTGGTTTTAATTTTATCCATTGAAATTCAGTTGTAAAATCACAAAGCATTTGTATAACTCTGCGCCTATTCACAACTTCGCTTAACCTGCGAGCTGAATTTTTACGCTACTTTAAATTGAAAAAAAGTAACTTTCCGAGGTCAATTTAAAAAAAATTCTTGTAGATATCGTCCTATTTAATGGTGTTAAACCATTTCCCAAAATATCGTATGGCGCCGAGCTTCTGCATTTTTACCAAAAAAACATCTCCAACAAAGCACTATTTTGGCACCACGTTTTGCACCCATCGCAAACATACAGTTATAAAACTCGTACACATATCTTATTCTTTTGAAATAATAAGTCTCAAAACTACTCTAAAGGGCGAAACAAACTTACAGACCCTATTTCAAGCAGAGCAGAAAATATTTCATTGATCATTTACACGCCTTTAATTTGTACTTTGGCCTAGAAACGATTGAACTTACTGCGCAATGCAGTGTTGAATTTGTGTTTTTTTCAAAATGTGTAATTCTTTGGGTTACGACCAGTAAGTAAAATTACATTTCGAGGCATTTTGGTAGCAAATACATTGAATTTTTAACTTTTTGGTCAGCTGCGAAGGGAGGAGGAATTTCTATATTTCAAAATTTTTAGGGTGTGTGAACGAAAGTTTTTATAATTTTGCTTGTATTCTTGTTGATTTTCTTCGACACAATTTTTTTTGTTGTACAATCTATTATGAGAATTGGAAATATCAACTTCGAAAAAAATTATTTTGTTTACTCATTTTGTGTAGCAATTTTAATTATTATTAAAAAAAATATTCTTCTCTGTTAATTTTGTAGTAAACTATAATTGTCACTGACTTGAGCTTTTAAATATTTTTCTGTTTTTATCACTGTTAATTGAGAAATAAAAACTGTTTTCTCTTGAATACAGTTCTTTACGTTTGGTTGCTTTATAGGTAGGTTGTAGAAGCTACGACAATGGTTAACGGGCGTATTCCATCTGTACATAGTAAAACATATGTTACTCCTCGGCGACCTTATGAAAAGGCCCGATTGGATCAAGAATTGAAAATCATTGGGGAATATGGCCTTAGGAATAAACGGGAGGTATGGAGAGTGAAATATACTTTAGCCAAGATTCGTAAAGCGGCTCGAGAACTATTGACCCTTGAAGAGAAGGATCAGAGACGTCTTTTTGAAGGTAACTATTTTTTACAATTTTGTATACATTTTTACAACTGAACTTTAATAATTGCTTTAATTTACATTTCTTAGACGGATAGATTAGGTAATTATAGTTGATGATTAGTTTCTTGTTTCTAATACTATGTTTAGTTTCTTGTTCACCTGGTTTATTTGTTCACAAAAAAGTTGATTTAGAAATTTTTTAATTTAAAAAGTAAATTTAATTTTATAGTACTATCAGATTTTGTTGAAACTGGTTTATACAGTGAAACCTGTGTTAGGCGGAATCCCGCCTTTTGTGAAAAACTTTGAAAGTACCGACTGTCACCTATTTATTTTACCTGGTTAATAACCTTCATAAGCCAGAAACTGTCTAATGCGGAAGCGGAATAAGCAAAAGGATAAGTGATACGTATTTACTACGTCTTAGTTCTGCATAAGCCGGAAAATCTGATCATATACATGCTGTAAAATATAAAGTTACAATGACTTCCGTTTAGATAAAATGCAGTTTATAATATTTTTTTTAACCATAAAATTCACAGATAGGTCTGCTTAATTGTAATGGATCGTATTTATTTCTGAGAACTCTGTAACAACGTTAAGGATTACTGATATGCACAAGATAACGCAATGGTATACAAACATCTATAATTTACGATAGGCTATGTGTCAGCACTCGTTTCCTCCAAGATAACGCAATGAATGGTTTACAAACATCCACGGCCTGACATATTGAAAGGCGAGAAATCGCTTCATTCTAAAAGACAAAAAACCTGCGCAAATAGAAGAAATTGAAGACGCGCACCAGTCATAGAAAACAAAATAAAAACATTTGGCGAGGCTTTAATGAAAATTTGTGAGTTAGAAGATTTCGCAGTACGTATTCCCGTACCGCAGCCTGGAAATGCGCCACCATTTGTTACAACTAAAAACAATAACTGAAACACAAGCAAGTAAAACTAACCTTTTAAAACAAAATTCAATGCTAGATTTTTTCAAGCCTAATTGATTTTCTTTTATTTTTACGTAAGCCTACTATGTACAGTATTTAGCCTAAATACAGTAAGAGGGAAAATATAGTTTTTAATAAATTGCATCATTACTTCATAAATTTTGTTGACAAGTGTATAAGTGTTTTAGTTTTATAGTTTTCTATTAAAAATGTTTTTGGAGAAGGATAAAAGGTTGCTGCATTAAAAGGTAAGATTTTTATTATGTAGTGTAGGTTTTAACATTTTCTGTAGTGCCATAGCCAACATTACCTAGAAAACAAGGTTTGCGAGTTGTGACGGCACAGGCTACGGGCTGTCATTAGGCAATCAAGATAACCGATATTACTGTTGAATGAAGTTTATTTAGAGGTTAAAATGTGATAGTTTTCTTGTGATTTAAATACACTTGCTTTATATGTTTAAGTGTTATCTCTGTAGGAAATAAACAGTCGGTACTAAATCGGAAATAAATAATTAAATTAAATACTGTATTAGAACAAATGTAGACACGATGACAATTAATTTTCCGTTGTCTATGGTGTTAGTACAGCGACATACAGCTGATCAGTAGCAATAATAGTCTTATAGGTAAGAATCCCCTACCCTCACCCCAACACTAAAAATAGACTCAGCAAATGTTTCATGATGGTATTACCATCATACAGTACACTACTACTGTATAAGCCGGAAACCTGTCTTAGGCGGAAAAATGCCGGTCCCAATGGATTTCTCCTTAAACAGGTTTCACTGTACAATGTTAGGATAAATTGTAATATAATTTTTAAAAATCTATATGTTGTGTAATTCATATTTTATGATTCAACAACCTTTTAAGACATTTGAAAAAATATTAGTGAGAAAGAATTCTGTAAAAAAATATACTTTTTGTTTTGTGTGTATAGTAATTATTTACTTTAGCCACGTACATGTTTTTCAGCCTAAATATTATACCGGCTGATGAATAAACCCATAATGAACACAAACAAAAATAAAAACAATTTTACTGATGTCTCAAATAATTACAATTCTGGAAAAAATTCCACCCCTGTCCCGTCTACGGTTTGTATATTTTAATGTTGTATAAAACTGCAACCAAATCTATCCTAACTAGGGATGGGCCAATTCCTAAAATTTTCGATTCCGACTCTAAAATTTTCCGTTCGATTCTCGATTCTTTCAAGTTATATTAGTTTACATTCTAGTTCTCTAATAATTAATTTAGTTAACATCTTGGTCATATGGCAAAATCTTTTAAAAGTTCTGTTTTAATGTAATAGGCTACACAAAACCTTCAACCTTGATTTATCAATAGGAATTTTTTAAACATAAAAATGTGAACTTTACTTATTTTATGATGTTTGAAAAAATTCCTAAGCCTATTTACATTGTCTCCCAAACAAAACAAAAATTAAAAACAAACGAACAAAAAGAGTAAAAAATTAATACAAATAGGATAGTTTTTAATATTTAAAAGTCTGACAGGTAATGTACATTTCCGTTCAAAAACACAAGGATTTGAACACGTTGTGGGTCAAGCTAGTTTCATCGCTAGTCACATATAGCTCCTGAAGTTGAGAAAGGTTTTTCAGAAAACACTGTCGCGAGTGGGCAGACAGGTATTTTATTGCCATTGCATTTAAATGAGGGTATTTGGCACTTTGTACTGCCCAATACTTCCAACATCATAATCTGGACTGGCTAATGGTTCCCCCAGATAATTGTTTACTTCTTCTTCTACTGTCAATTCCCCTAGGGTACCTTCTTCCCCAACATTCTGGATTAGTGGGGCATACCTTCTCCACATCTGGTGGGACCTTTTTTTCTGCAGGTGGGTGGAACAAGTGCAACTGATTCAGGCCTATTTTGTATTTATTACTCAATCCCAGTTGATTTTTAACCGACTATCACTTGTAGGTCCTGTGTCTGAGGATAAAGTTTCTTCAATTATAGATCTTTTTTGTTGATAAATTTGGGCAAAATGAATGTTGCTTAAGTGCTTTTTCATATTTGATATATTATGTGGTTTTCCATCGTCAGTTTCTGTTAACCGTCATCAAATGACGCGACGGCCAGTACCCTGAACCGAATACCGTCGGGCCTCTTAACGCTTTATGTTTATTACAGGGTGTCTAGTGACCGGGAAAACCTGGAAAAGTCAGGGAATTTTAAGATTCTGGAAAATTCAGGGAAAATTTTAAAAAATCGGGAAAATATTTATTTTGATTAGAAACAAAACTAGTGGCCATTGCTCTAGAATATTTGGTATTGTAAGCCAGCGGTTTAGGGGCAGGGTAGTCAGGAAATAACACTTCTTTATTTAGATGCCCATTATTTATTTGATAAGCCCGTTGCTATGACCTCAGGACTTATGTCAATAAATATTAAAGGTGTCGAGTTGGTACAGCTGGGAGGTTTTAGCCTGGGCCGTGGCCTTGGGGTGCGCAGTGGTTCTGTTATCATATGGACAGGTGGGGATAACAGATAACTCAGTCTGTTTCTGACCACACAGAACGCTGTGTAAACATTCGTAGCCAGCTATTTGTCTAGACTCATGATAGTATGTGTTTTATTTGACGGTGATTATTTTTACACTGTTTATTTCAACATGGAAGGTTCCGGTTTTCATTGCCGTAGCGGGCAATCACATCATGCAGATGTCGTCATTACCTTCCCTCCTTCCTTAGGATAAATATAAACTGAAAGATGAAGTGACAGAAGCAGAGATTATATGGTGCGTGAATTTAGTAATGCAACACTTCTTTACGCAATGCAGAAGGTAGTGTGTGCCTCTTTCCAAGGATGTTCCCTGATAGCACCATTGCACAGAACATAAGATTGCGGAAAGATAAAATTTCCTATAGTGTTGTCAAATTATTTTAAATTCAAATTCTAACTATGTAATTGGCTTTGATGAAAGTTTAAACAAAATATCACAAAGAGCCCAAATGGATTTGAGTGTTAGGTATTGGGATGCAGAGACGGATGAAATGAAAGCTCGATATTTTGGTTCTGTGTTCCTTACAGACACAAAAGCAAAAGAGTTACTCAATTAGTTCTTAAAAGGTGTTCAAAGTCTGGATTTATCCAAGATCCTTCAGATATCAATGGATGGGCCCAATGTAAACTGGGCTTTCTATATACAGAAAATGACCGAGAAAGATAGAAGAGCAGCTGAGAAGAGGAAAAATAATATTCAGCTGAAGGAACTGGAAGCTAAAAAAGCAAAAGTGATGTCAGTTGCTACAAAAGAAATAGAACTTATATCTGAAGAGATTGAAAAACTAAAGCAAAAAAGCTAAGACAAGACAGTTGTATAAATTTGTTTATATTCTAAGTGTTATAAATATAGTGTAAATACAATTTAGAAAAGTCAGTGAAAACTCAGGGAATTTCTTCAAGCTATTTTACTAGACACCCTGGAAAAGTCAGGGAAAACTCAGGGAATTTCTTCAAGCTATTTTACTAGACACCCTGTATTAGTACTACTCAGCTGGTGTTGCTACTTTTGGAAAAATTAAGCCACAGTATTTAACAACAAGCTTCACACTATTTACAGATGTATTTACGATGGTTTTTGTTTGATAGATAAACGCCGACGGGATTAAAAACATGATGATATTCTAAGAGCTTTTTGTCCATAGTTACAGGCCGACACATATTTGTTATAACGTATTGTAATGATTTTCACTACTGTTTTCAAAATTTCACAAAACCTTTAAAGTAAGTTGGAAATATTGACTAAATATTTAGTTGTAAAATAATCCTTAAAAACGGACTTTGTGAAAGTTGAGTACAAACATTGATACACTTAGATAAACTCATCCTTACTAGGAAGTAAATTATAACGTAAATTCCTTAACAAGTAAATTATTTGGTGTTAAAACTTTTTCTTAATATGAATCTTTGATAGTATTTACTGGACCTGTAGCATTACTTATCAGAGAGAGAATATATTACACTTTAGTTCTATATTCAAAATATTTATAAACTCACAAATCAATCACATGTGACACATTTACGTGTCTTAGTGATAGGCGCAAAAACACTTTTATCACCAGTCAGTTTATTATTTGGGTAGCCGGGACGAAATTATGGTTTTGTTGTTTCTTGATAACACAAAAAATATCAAAACAGTGTTGCACAGATAATAAAATTTAATTAAATCAAAAACAATGTCGGGTAAATTGGTCCGACGGAGTTTATTTATGTTTCATTTACAGTAGGAAAAAACTATGTTGGGCCAGTTGGTCCGACACGTATTTTTATAAATATTATGATGAGAAACGTATATTCATACTTAGATATGATAGGGGAACAAAGTATAAGCACACATGATTTAAAAATGAGCTTAAAATATTTCTGCAATTCTCTATTTATTGTTAAGGTACAGTGACGCGTTCGCTTTGTTTGTTAAACTACACGAACTATTTCGCCTGTAAGTTTATATTACTGTACATTATTTTGCTACATTTTTAGCTACTGTGCGGATCTGTTTATCATGTAATAAATAGTTTCATTTGCTATTACAATCGTGTTTATTTTCTTTTCGCTCCGAAATATATTACATTACTGTGAGAGTGATATCTGTCTATAATATAATTTATTGAGGTTAAGTTTCGGAGGAATAATACGGTGTTTCTGTTATCCGTCTATTCGCTCAACCATCATGGCCACGGTTAATCGAGTTTTTACTGTACTTTTTTTGTGTTTTGTTCTGACATCTATAAATCAGTGGCAGTAAGACAAATGGGGGAGAGAGAGAGAGTATCGAACCCACTCTAGAGAGAGAGACGGGCGATGTCAAACGACCAGAAATGGTTACGATCTTGATTGCTGTTGCTTCATAAATAATAATATTTTCGTTATATTTCCGTTTACTTTAATCATTTAATTCATTCAAATCAACAAATACATAAATAAGATATAGTTGGTAATTAATTATTTTTCCAATAAATTACTCCACACACATATCTTAATAGTTAACAAAATAGGAATCGGAATCGACACTTTTATGATGAAGAATCGAGTATCGACGATTCCTCGATATCACCTAGAATCGACGATTCCTGGAATCGAGAATCGGAATCGGCCCATCCCTAATCCTAACGATACTTCATAGGGTATGTCTAGACCTAGTACAGTGTGGTGTTGCTACTGCGTGCCCAAAGCGTAGTCACCTACAATTTGATAAAAATTTACCTTCCATGGTAATACAAAATGTAAATAATAACATTAATACTTTTCAAAGCATTTTGCTAGTTTCAAGGTAAAAAAAAAAAAACGGTTGAATTTACATTTCTAGACCATATTTGCATGGAATATTCCAAAACGTGTTAAAAGGCTATTTCCATTGATATTTTTTGTGTTGCATCATGACTTTTTATCAATTTAAAGTTGGGTAAAAAAATTCAGTACGGAAATAGCAGTTGTGAATGGGCTGTCGCTTTGCAGAGAGATACGCTGACGTCACGTAACACCTCTACACTTACATACTATATCTAGCATTACATTTTGGTAAAATATTAATGGGTTTGTACCTCTGACAAAATTTTAAAAAACTCATACTATTAATATCAATATAACTTTAAAACATGTTCAGGAACGTTCCGTACTAATATGTAGCGGTTTTACTAATTAACTTGTACCTAACTAAGCATTATACAAACCTTTTAGAATGTTCAAACTCGCGTACACATATTATTTGTTTTGCTATAATATAGTAAGAAAACTACTCACAATAACGAAACAAACACTTACAATCACTATTCTTTCCACAAAACAGAAAATATTGCATTGAACAGTATACAAAAATTATTCCCAACACTTCCCCCCCCCCCAAATAAATTACAGTGCCTATTACGTAGGGTAGCCAATCTTACAAACAGTAAAATATTTTCATTTTATTCCCGTAGATAAGTAGCCAGTAATTTATTTAGCCAAAAATATGTCAATTTATTAAATACAAATACACGATGTAATTGATGCACAATAGCAGCTGACAAGGAAATTGGACGGGCTTTTATCTATAATTCGTATTTCGCAACTGCCTTAAGAATTTAAAAAGTCAATTACTTTAATGTAGTAATACTTAATACTGTTTGAATAATTAATTTATTAAATGCCCGATATAATTAATGCACAATAGCAGCTGGGAAAAAATTAGACGGACTTTTATCTGTAATTCGTAAAAATTTTAACTAATTTACTACTGAGTATTTTTTTAATAATGCAGTGCAACAGTGTTACTTTAGGAACGAAGCAATATTAAATGGTTTATAAAAAAAAGTCAATTACTTGAATGTAATAATACTTGAATATTGTTAAAGTTACCACATCTGTATTTCTCGGCTAATAAGGAAATAGGGTTTTTTGCGCATGTCATCAAGCACTAACAGAAAAATTGTATTGACAGAAACAAACACTTTTTAGGGTTAATTTGCTTTAGTTAAGCCAAAAGATAATTTATCAATGATATTTACAATACATTTGTAAAAAATGAAAATTTGCTTTGAGTAGCTGAAAAGGAAATAACAAATAGTTAAACTTTTATTTTCAAATAATATCACCACCTACAAAATTGAAAACCCAATTGCTGATTACTTTCTCAACTATAACACCGTTCAACTTTTAGTTATATTTGGAAGTTGCTTATGTGGCTGAAGTAAACAATTACTGTGTGTATTGCTACATTTAGATTGTTTCGCATTTTGTACATTTTAAGCAATATATGACCAACAACAAGTTCTTTCTTCTTTTTTTATTACTAGGTATAAGTGTTTTTTTTTACTTCTGATTAATTTAAAGTTTTATCATATTAGAGTGGTTTATAAATTATAAGGCAACCCTATTACAACCTAGTTTTTTTACTTGTATGCTTCTATTATGTATACTTGTAGCAAAATATATTTATCAAGATTAGCTTAGATGTTTGGCATGATTTTTTGCTTCTCCTGTATGATGATCATTAACAAAAATCTGACACTTCTTGTCTGAACTAACTGTGTGGTTACTAATTTGCCTGAAATATGGAGAATGCTCATTAGATTACATAATTACCTTACGTAAACATTTATTAAAACAAATTTAATTCAAATTTTGACCATTAAGGTAATGCATTACTTCGACGTTTGGTGCGAATTGGAGTGTTGGACGAAGGGAGAATGAAGCTCGATTATGTTTTGGGTTTAAAAATTGAGGATTTCTTGGAAAGGCGTTTGCAGACCCAGGTAAATAGATATTTATTAATTATAGCTAACCGACTGAATTGGTTTTGAATAATATCTGGAGAGATAATGTTGTGTTAAAAGAACTATCTTTGCAATTTTTTGTTTACATTTCTAGTTCAAGATTAATTCAGGTTTCATTTCAGAATCTTGTAATAATAGATTTAGTTTAAGATTATAAATAGATATTAATTGAGCCGATAATCCTTAATTAATCTCGTTTGGACAGTGAATGTTTCTATAGCAACAGCTCTTCTCACTTCTACCCCCTTTTTTCTTGGGATTCAGGAGGAATTTCTTTTAGTTTTTGCATATGCTCATTTCATTCCACATCTATCATCTTGGTTGAATTAAATTCCTATACACAATAATAATAAGTTTTTTTATCTCTTCTTTTTAAAATCCAGAATTTAGAAAAATTATTTTGTGAGCAATAAATTGTATACAAATATTTGCATAAGAAGTTTGCGTTGAGTAAAGCTTATTTAGTCTTTCATGAAATTTAGTAGACGATGAGCTGCTACTATATATTGAAATGTCTAATATCAGTATATAAGATTTAATGAACGGGTAGTATATGGGTGACTTGTTAATTTTTAGTAATTGCAAATAATTTCCAAAGTTTTGGAGTACATGCCTTATCAGGGAAGATTTGTTGTTAAAGCAAATTCTTATCAAAATAAGGCTACATTAAATTCTGTTTGATGTTAGAATGATTTGAATTACTTTTTCATTTTATTTAACATTCAAACAACATTTACAAGTGTCAAATCTCTGTCTTTATTTGGTTAATGATTTTTTTGACAATTTTTTGTGTATCAAGTTTTTCTTCTTTAAAAATAATTTGTTTAACATTGTTACTTTGCATTTAAATTAAGAAGCTTTGTATATAATGTTTCTAATATACCATCTGTGAGAATAAATACCAATTATTAGTCATATGCTGTAAATGCAAACCAGTTGGACAATAGTAATGTTGCATCTATTAGAGCCTAGCAGTCAATATTTGTGAGTGTTTAGGTGTCGGACGATGCAAATATCAAAGCGTATTTGCTTACTCTGTAGTCTTGCCTATGAAGACTATACAAGTAGGCAGTAGTATATTTAAGGATGTATAGTTGACATCTGTCATAAGTTTATCTTATTTCTACTCTAACTTGACTTGAAACATTACAGGTCTTCAAATTGGGGTTGGCTAAGTCTATCCACCACGCTAGAGTTTTAATCAGACAAAGACACATTCGGTAAGTTTTTAAAATTTGTAATTCGCATACGAATTTATTCAAAAGCATTGCTTGTTTGTGAATATAAAGCCTTAAGATCTGGGCAAGGGGCTTTTGATTAAAGAAGCACTCTAATCTTTTTAAAGGCAATATTAAACTTCTATGTTTAATCCCAGACAGGAAATATTCCTGATCTGATTCATGGCATGGAGACAGTTTATAAAGTTGTATTCATTAATGGCAACATGTTAATATTTAAAAAAAAGTGTATGAGAGGAGTTTTTTAAATTAATTTTCACAATTTGTTTTATTTGTAAACTATGATTGTTGTAAAGGGAGACAATTTCTTCCATGTTAATTTCTATGAATGCAGTACTTACTAATTTTATTAAACATATTTAAAGTTGGGTTTATTGTGTGGAGAGATCAGTATTATATAATACATGAGTCAGTTTTCAACTTTCTGTTTGCTCATAAAAAACACATTTTTACACTGCTCGTGAAAATGATAACTTCTTTATCTTTGTTACGGTTTAAGTGAGTACTATAGATTTTAGTAACATAATTATTATTATTACAAGTACTTGTTTTGTGCTAGGTGAAATATACTGTTAAGAGTGACTTGAAAATGTCATGCAGGCCACTAGAGTATTGGCCTAGTTCAATACTCTACGCCTGTTTAGAGTAAACAGTAAACTAACAAACCATTGGTATGGAGTTTATTCTTTGTCTTTACTCGTCATCTGTTCCTGTCAGGAAGGTAAATTTGTTGAATTCCAAAATGTTATTTTTGAAGCCTTTGAATTTAATTTTTCTATTTAGTTCAGAGTATAAGCAATAATAACTTTTAATTTGGTTTTCATTTAAAAAAATTTAATCTGGTTGAATTTGACTCATCTTTGTAAGTCTGGAACTTAAATTGCTTAAACCTGGAAAATTTTATTTAATATGTATATATAAATCTTGAAAACATGTTGAGAAGCCAATGCCTGACAGAAATTCATATATAAACTGGCAGTATGATCTGGGCCCAATAACTGCATTTTTCCAATGTATGCGATTGCCTTGAAATATTTGTTTTTAAATTTTAATCTCAAGTGTATGTACTTCGGTTTAAAGTAAGGTTTTTTTCTCCCTGACTTGTAAACAGTTGTATACACATACAGTGTATAACTTCATATGTAAAAAAAGTGTTTAAAATGACATGCTATTTTAAAACATGAATTAATTAGATACTTGCATAATTTTGTTATAAAAAATTAATTAGTCCCTACAATCCATTGTTAAGGACTACAAAAGTTTAAAATATGAATTCCTTTTTTTAAATTGAGTATAATATTCAAATCAATGAAACCTACTTTAGTTACAAATATGCAAAGTGCAAGATATTAAGGATGTCAATGATAAGTCATAATTTTCCTTGGCATTTAATTCTGATGAGATATTACCCATATTTTTACGAAAGTTTAAATATAGTTTTAACACAATTTATTAAATTGTATGATTTAACTAAATCGATGCTTAATGTAACGATCTTGAAAATTAAGCAAGTTTTTCTTCTGGTTAAAGAAGTTCTTCAAGACTAGATATAAAGCACTATTTTTATAATAAAAAGCCTTGAAAACTGGGCAAGGGACTTCCTGATAAAGGAGTGCTCTAATCTTTTTGGAGGCTAGAATAAAGTCTATGTATAATCCCAGGCAGGTTATATTCCTGAACTGGTTCATGGCATAGAGACAGATTTTATCATTTTATTGCTTTACACAGCATGTCAAGTATTATCATAGTTTAATCAAATCATACATGGTTTAGTTTTATTTCTCACACTGTGGAGCTCACATTTAATAATTGTGAAACGCTTTTTGTTTATAATTTAACAGAGTGCGTAAACAAGTTGTGAATATCCCAAGTTTCATTGTACGGCTAGACTCGCAGAAGCATATTGACTTTTCTCTCAAGTCTCCATTTGGTGGTGGTCGTCCTGGTCGTGTAAAGAGGAAGAACTCTCGCAAGGGTACTGGTGGAGGAGCCCAAGAGGAAGACGAGGATTAAAAATTGTAATAATTTTGTTGGAATAAATCTTCTTTTAAATCCTTACTTTTGTTCTATATCTTAAATAATTTTCTGATGTTCGTCTCGCAAAACTGCGCGGTTCATTATATTGAACAGCTAAATCTACACCACTGATAAACTGGTTATATTTACAAATACCTATTGGTTTAATTATTTTGTTTATGAAACTGAACTTCATTCTAATAAATCAGGATCGAGTAAAAGATCAGGAATTTCAGAATCCCTAATTGCATGTGAAGCCACAGCAAACTACGAGTAAACAAATAACCTGCAAAACTGTAACCTTCTTGCAGCTTACAACATAGCAGCAAACTAGATTTTGTGATGACTCACATATTCCTAGACATTTTCAACTTAGTTCACATTATTGTCAATAGAGTGTAACACCAAATGGTAAAAGATTGAATGTCGTGGGCTTCGCCGCAGACGAGTTATACAGAGAGCATGCCTGTGCGCTCCTAGCCTAACATTGGCATGCTCATTCCCAGGCTAATTGAAACTTCTCTACTGTCGACACGCGTTTGTATAAAGGTTTTGATTTTTACGTCAATGCTTCGGAAGAGTTTAGAGAATATTGTGCCTGAATCATTTTTAAATCCAACAATTCCAATTTAACTTTTGATGCTTCAACTGTAACAATGTTTCAGGGAGTTTTATGAACAGATTTAATTAGGTTTAACTTTATATTTTAAGGTTTTTTTTAGTTTGAACCATTTAACGCGACAAAATATCCGGTAAAAACAACGACCGTAAAAATTAACTAAGCCTTCTGAACTAACGCCAAAATAAATGATAACTGTCCTATTAGAGTGAATGGACCAACTCGAGGTGGGAGCAGACTATTGTAAATATGTGTCATTGCAAAATGTTTGGACGCCCGAAAACATAAGATTGTAGTAAACAAATATCAGCTCATCTCGGCTATAAATAGTCTCGGACGTGACATATGTATTATCTATGTCTCCGTTTACATTACGATCTCCAAAACACGACACAAAAAGAAATAAACATTCCGAGTTGAATGTCGATTATTTTAGTAGTAGGGTCTTTAGTTTTGTATATAAATTTTCTTTTTTCTCTGTCTTTTTTATTGTGTTTTCTTATTTGTCATACAGTAATTTATCATTTGTATTTCTTTTTTTAAATTGTGATTTGATAAATAAAACAATATTTTAGAGTCTAATACACTGTTCTGATGTCACCAATAAACATGTATATGTTAGAAATAAAATTATTGAGATGAAAAGAATGGGCTCGATAATTAGATGCTACGACAAGCTTTGCAACCCGCATGGCATTCCACTGCCGTCTGAGCTTGAAGTTAACGAAAAACAGACAGTAGTTGGATGAGATTACCAATATTGCTGCCGTGTTAAGAGTTAACTCCACACAAATTTTTATTCAGTATTGAACATTCATTGTATATTTAGTATCCTCTCATTGTTCAAGATTCTCCGAAATTGTGTTTGTGAGGCATCAGTCTATTTCAATAAGGATGCACTTGAACAAAACCCATTTCCTTTATGTCTGCACAATTAACCAATAAAATATTTATTCTTTCCACGACATTAAACCAAATTCTTGGAATTAAAAGCTCTCTGTAGCTAGTTCCCTATATGTGGTGTAGTTTTGACAAAGCTATGTGATGTGACTTTCCGTTTATTATTGATCTTTTATATGTATTTTTATAATAGTTCCTAGTTATTTTATTTTAATCTAAACTGTCTGATCGTTATTTTTTTAAAATTTTACAAGTCGTGCTGCACATTTAGTTCAGTGCATATACAATACCCTCAGTATCCTTTCTTGCATAGGTATGTTGTAATTACAAGCCTTTTAGAACAGAACTATTGTCCTAGATCCATCATAACAAAACACATGTATACCAATATCTCTGTATTATATTAACTATAATATTAGTAGGTCCAGGCCTGGCATGTCTTCACCCTAACAAAGTCGCCTTATTTTCTGGTTACAATTTTTTAGCAAGGGGAACTGCTGTGATATTTCCTTTTGCTCTTGTAATGCTTCTTTCTAAGCAGAGTGTTGACCTAAGGATAGGTATGTTAATACTTTACTGTGGGGGAATTTCAATATAGCAGTATAATCAGCCTGCAGATTGTAGTCAGGGTCAGTGTATGTTACTTTGCGTATTTCTATTCCACATGATCTTCAATATCATTTGTACCATTGTAATCAATATGATCTCATTGCTAAATACGAGTGTTTTCATCTATTGTGTATGTAAACTCAATATTTTTAAAAAAATGCATTCTTTGCAATTGAAGTGTACAATATCACTAATGTCGAGCACATTTACCAAGGTATAGTCTGTAGGGCAGCCATCAAGCTATTAAAAGATTAGTCCTGCAGAGTTTAAAGGATTTAGAAAGAAAATGCGAAAAGAAAACTATTTTGACTGGTCAAAATGAAGGTGGTGGGGATATGGAGAAATCTGGAGGTGCAATTTCTGTCAGATGATGCCTTGCTCTAGAGCTGAAAGAGTGGAGTCCCTTGTATTTATTTTATTTATGAAAAATTTCTGGGTCAATATAGTTTTGTAATTTAGCGATTTCATGAGTATTATGATTTGCAATGGCTTGAATTACAAGTATATTGATCTTTTGTATGAAAAGCATTTTTCTATTAGAAGCTGAATCCAACAGAACTAGTCGCTCAAGATGAAGATAAGTTCAAATGGTTGGTAGTAATAATAGTTCTGAAACATTCAAGTTTACTTGCATTGTTGATGATTAATCTACCAAATCTCGACTGTGCAATAAGTTGTACAATTTGGATCTATGTTATGACTTTCTATTTACCTTTGTTATTATAGGTCTCTGGTTGCTATATTGTTTCGCTGTAATTAAAATAAAGAGTTTTTTTAAACAGGGTTTTTGGTTTATATTATGGCAGATTTAAAATGTAACCAATTTAGATACTGTTGATTATGGTTAACAAGTGCTCAGACAAAAAAGTTTCAATAATAACTGACCTATTAGTCAAAAAATATTAACTGATTGCATTTTTACGTGAGCTGCTAGTTTTGAACTAAAAGCACTTGTAAATAAGTTTCACTTGCCTATAATAGCACACTTTTATAATTGTTGAGGATGGCCATTTCGGGTAATTTTAACTGAGTTGACAGTGGGACATTTCTCGCATAACAATGGGCCATCCTCAACAATTATAAAACTAAATGCTACTATTAACAAGTTTAACATATTTATAAGTGTTTTTTATTTAATTTATTGACCCTTGATAGAAATTATACAATCTATTGCATAACTCTTTTTAAAAAAAAGTAAAAATCGATTTAGTCCAAAATCAAACTAGTAGCATCTACTTTCTTCTAACGAAACTTTATCTCCAGCCCTGAAATTGCTGTGGGGCCTGTTTTATGGAGAAAAATTGGAATAAAAAGGAGACTGCATCAAATATGAGTATCTTTCTGCAGTTGAAGGGAAAACACTCGAGACCATTTTCATTTACTTAGAGCTGATCTGAAGTGGCTTGTTTTGATAAGTGGTGCACCAGGTAAATGTATTAAAATTGGTTGATGAGGAAAATTTTAAAATGTAAATATAATTATTTCTGCTTTAAAGATTACAAATACAGCAGTCTTATATAAGCAAAATATTCAAGTAAATAAAACACCTATGCAATTTTTTCTTATGTAGTATTTTCTTTAAATTGAAATATATGGAATCCCAAGATATTAAAAAAAAACAAGAATAGCTAAATTAGTTTTTTATGTTGGTATAAGCTAATAACATTTATTACATTAGTTGGGACCAGACTTTATGTTAACTCGAGGTTGTTAAATTGTTAACTTACACTTGGAGGAAACTTTTTCGTCTTCGACCTCTGTCGTAATTGTTTCAAGGTTTTAACCAAAAAGTTACAAATTTGTTGATTCCATCTTAACGTGGGCTACTAGTTTTCACTAAACACTTATTTATATTTGTTGTTATAACACAATAAATATAAGTAAGTATTACTTTAGGCAAGTTTATACATTTTAAAGTGTTAAGGCAAAAAGTTGCAATCAAAATTTCTTGTGTCGCACTAATTACATTAATATAGAATTTTGAATAGAGCCTGACTCATTATTTACAATATTATTTTTAATCCTATAAGGTTTCCATGCATACAATTCACTACACTTGACAACATTTTTTAACAGGGTTACATCTACTTTAAATTCATTCTTTCCTTCTAAACAATGTTTCACTATCGCAGATTTTTTTGGTCTTATATTTAGCGTGGGAAAAATGTTCTTTAGCTCTAGTTTTAATATTTTTTTTGTTTGGCCTATATATTTCAGAGGACATTTGCTACATGTCAGGCAGTAGACGCCTGACTTTTCTTCATTAGGTATAGCATCTTTATGGTTCACTGACAACTTCTTTAGGTTATTTGCAGTGGCAATTGTAACATTCAAATTACAATTTTTTTTACAATTGCCATGAAAATATATTTTTTAAATTTACATATTAATTTGGTTGATTACGAACCAAAATAGCTTGGTTTTATGGTATAGAACATACAATTTTAAACAAAATTATAATTTTAAAATAAATTTTTAAACATTGGTCTATTGCCAATTCCACACTGAAATCCTCTTCAGAAGATAAAAATGAATGTATCATTTTATCTTCGAAGTAACACATAAATTTCACAATTAAAAAAAAAATGCAACAAAGAAATATCAGGAGAAGCAATTCAAAAGTCATACTTAGGCTTAGTAAACTAATATGCCTCGCATATACTAGGCCACAAAGACAGCAAATAAATTTACAATAAATACAGTTTTAACTCCTGAAGAGGGATTCAATTAGAAATCAAAAACTAGAACAGTGTTTTAAAAGTAATTAGAAGTTGCCCAACATTTTATCGTCTGTAATTGGTGGTAGTCTACAAAATTAAAGCAATAAAAATGTTGTAGCTTTTCAAATATTAAATTTAAATTAAAAAAGAAAGGTATTGATTGGGTCAAGTTAGGATTCACACAACATAACAACCTTTAGTTTACAAAAAGTCTGGTCGCAAGTAATAGCAAACATGTAATTTGTAATTAACAACCAGCTCGTCATTAACAGCAACAAGATTTCGATTCTATTAACTATTGTAAAGACAATATATTCATTATGAAAAATTTAGATTAAATAATAACTAATAAGTTACTCATTGTTATTAGTATGTTTAAAACTTATTCCATGAATTAGGAGACAAGGTTCAAGTGGCATATTAACAACCCAGAAGGGGAAGCAATGTAAGGCAAATACTGCGTTTTGATTGGTCTGAAGCTCCTCCCACTCCGCCAACAACTGTCAACATTGTGATTCATTGAAACATTGTGAAACCTTGCACTCCAGTTTTTGGGTTGAATGAAAATTCAAAACCACCTAGTTTTTACCTTTAATAAATCTGTAGGATTTTTTAAAAAGATTTAGCTACCTATATATTATATTGTATATAGGTATGTAAATATATATTTTATTATTTTTTTTCTAATGGGGTGGAGTCAAGTTTTATTATTTTAGAGAAAAGTGGCAATTTTGGTTATGAAAAATATATGTTCACATTATATTATAATATGTTATAGGTACCTATATTACAGGCATGGCAATTATTGTTTAATTACTTGGTTCAATTTCCGAGTAAAGTAGGCAAGTATAAGTAGTTATTTGATTTGAAGATCGTAATTACCAAAGTAATTTATAAAATACCTACCCTGTCAGCTAAATATTAATAACTATACCAAATGATATAGTTTAAATCAAACATTTGACGTTTACGTACAAGTACATATATTTTGGCATGAATTAAATGCTCCAATTTTTAACTATAATAATATAAACATTTCAATTATTTGAGGCCCATGTAATTTATTTTGAGGCTTGCATGTCTGTGGCTGAAATATTTTTTTCTAAAGGCTCAACGAAAGAGCTACAAACCAATCAAAATGCAGTATTTGCTTCGCCTTATTGGATAAGTTAATATGCATTCAAGAGCTTGAACTGTTAAACATTACAAGAATAACCAGCTGATTTGGCAACCTAACTGCAGCAGCTCAAGTACACTGTAATCAGCTGAGTCTGTATTCACTCATTCACTGGAATGAATGACGTATTTCAAATGATTTTTGCTATTGTTTATAATTATATGCAAAAGTACTATTTGTTGTTATCGTGCATATCATTTAGCGTGTGAAGCAACATTAAATGGCATTTACTGTTCAGCCATTTTTGTTTTAAACTTTGACTGCTCTTTCTTATGGAGTGGAACGATTTTGTTTATTTGTTGTTATTGTTTTCATGTATTGGATTCGGTCATATTTTTAGACAGATCAAAGACAGAGAGTCGAAAAAATGGGTAGCTACTATAGCAGGGTTTACAGTTGTTTTAATTGTTTCTGGTTTACATATTCTGCATTCTTTATTTTGCATGACTATCAATGCATTGATAATTAAATTTTGTAATAAGAGGTAAGACATTTTCTAGAAAGTTTAGAAAATTAACTTGAAATATTTTATTTACTTACAAAAACATTAAAAATAGATACATATTTTGTCCAAATGTAAAAACAAATTGGAACAGAGGTTAGATTTTATCATATTGGTATAAATGTTTAAAAAAAATATTTGGTTATTGACTGTATTTTACTGTCTAATATTTTGTTATTGATAATTCTTATCATATCTGGTAATTATTAAGATCAGCAACTTCCGCTCCAATCGACGAAAAAATTTTCCCTGATCAATTTGACTTTGCTGAACACGAATCTAAAGTTTTTTGTTTACTGCGAACACATTTACAAAAAACAACCCTAACCTGACCTGCCCTGTTTTTCTTAGGTTAATATGTGTTTGCGTTTAAAAATAAATGTAATTATATAGATGTGCGACTATTGCTATTTTAAATATACTTATAAAGTCTCTAGTTAGGATAGATTTGGTTTTAATTTTATACATTACTATATACCTATAATAAAATATACCTATAAAGTGTCCAAATCTATCCTGACTGGATACTTCATGGGTATATTTTAATATAGATAGGCTATATAAAATTAGTCTTCCCTGGCAATAACAAAAATATTAGTTATCAATGTAGCTTTAGAACGGGGATTGGCAATCTGCACATTTACCAAAGTTTAGATTCCTAAAACACCAACTACAGTTGTGACGTCACTGTATCACTCCGGAAACAATGCACATCTTACTCCTCCGCACTTAATTTTTACCCAACTTTAAATTGATAAAAAAAATAACTTTTAGTGTAAAATAAAAACAATTCTTGTGCATATTGTTCTAGGACGTGTTTTAGAACAATTTTCTATTTTAATCTCAGGTGGTCCCAAATTCTCCCAGATACTGTAACGGTAAGTAAAAACTGATGAACGTGTTCTTCTTCAGCCTATTTTGCCTTAAATATACCTCGGTGACAAAAACTAATATCAGATTCGTTTTCAGGACATAAAAATACATAAGAAAAGAAAAACAAATTCACAAAAATAGCGGTGGTTGCACGTCTATATAATTACCAAAATGTCTAAAGATTTGTGTTCAGCAAGGTCAAATCTATCAGGAAAAAAAATTTTGCTGATCAAAGCACCAAAGTCAGGTAAGGGGGTTTTTTAAATGTAAATATGTGTTTGCACTAAAAAACTTCAGATTCGTGTTCAGCAAGGTCAAATTGATCAGGAAAAAAAATTTTGCCGATTGGAGCAGTAGTTGTTGATCTTGATACAGTAATTACCTCATATCCTTCATAAACAATAATATACTACATTCACTGCAAAAAAAGGCTGGTGTGAAAGTAACTGACACAATATCTAATGCTTTTTACGTAAATATTAAGTCTTATTGCCAAGATTTCTTTTTAAAATTTAAATTACTCATTTTAATGTGTAGAACACGAATATCATTTTTTTTTTTATTATGTAGTCAATTACATTCGGTGAATCTTATTAATCACTTAAACAATAGTTTACGACTATCCGAACTTTAAATTTTGTAAATTTATTAATATTTACTGAGAAGGAACGTTTTTGATTGCTATGTGGCGATCTTCATCAGTGTCTTCTGCTTGCAGATGTTGGGTCAAGCGGTGATGGTTTTAAAGACAGGTTTTCGATAGTATCAAAGAGTATGTGTGAATTGTATTGTGTTTGTTCCTTTAATATGTTCGTACTTTGTATTTTTGTGTGTCTGTAAATTTCATATTGTTCTAGTGTGTTGAGATGAGGTCCTTTTTTATTGATGTGTAGGATTTCTAGGTTATGGTAAATGTCTGTTTATTTGTGTCTGTTTTTTTTTATGTGATTGTAAAATGTTGAGTTGGTGTTCTGTTTGTGTTCCTTGTCTCTTTGTTTAAAGCTGCGACCTGTTTGTCCAATGTAGAATTTGTTACATTCGTCGCAGTTCAGTTTGTATACGCCTGGTGCTTGTAGTTTATTTTTGTTGTTGGTGTTGTGTTGTATTTTGTATTGTAGCTTGTTATTAGTTTTGTATGCTACTATTTTTATAGGTTTGTATGTATCCTATTTTTTGAAATTTGCGGGCTATTTTGTTTGTTGTTTTGTTTATGTATGGTAATGTAATGTATTTATTTTCTCTGTCTGTAGTGCTAATTTTAGTGTTTTTTTGTATTTTGTACCATAGTTTGTCTATTATTGTGGTGTTGTATCCATGTTTTCTGTGGTCATTGGGACTTCTTTAAGTCTATGGAGCATGGCTGAAGGCAGCATGTTTGTGTTGGATAGGGTGGTTTGAGGTGTTGTGGATAAGTGTGTCTGTTGGTATGGATTTCCTGTAAATGTTGAAGCTGTGTTTTTGTGTGTAGCTTTTTGTTATGGTTCGGTCGAGGAAGTTTAGTTCAGTTGGTTGGCTGAGGAGATCAGTTTGTTTCAATTTCTGAAGTGAAGTGGAGTTTTGGGTGTATGTTATAAGTGTAGGTGAGGAGTTTTTAGCATTGACGGGAGTTGCCTCTGTATAGTGTTATGATATCATCGACGAATCTGTGCCAGTAAATGATTTAGTGTGCGTGTGTATTGTTTGTGAGTATTTTGGTGTTTTCTATGTGTTGTAGAAAAATTTTGCTTAGGACACTACTGATAGGACTTCCCATGGGCAGGTCATCTGGTTGTGAATAGAAGTTTGAGTTGTGGGTGAAATAGATTAGTTTGGTGATGGTTTGGAAAATGTTTATGATTTCGGTAACATGGGTTTTAGGTATGTTGATCTGTATTAATTGGGTTTCTAGGATGTTGAGCGTTTCGGGTATGGGTATGTTGGTTTATTTTTTTTTTCATGGAAAATTAGGAAAGTAATTTTTGTTCGCATTTTAGTTGCTAGTCCGTAATACTATGTATAGCATGCAGTATCTACTGCACAATGCACTACGTCTAGACATTAATATACCTATAAAGCCAGTTAGGATAGATTTGGTTGTAATTTTTTGTAAATATTGAGACTTATTACCAAATTTATTGGTATTAAAGTACAACCTAATCTATCATTACTGACTGATTTAATACTTCATAGGTATATTTTAAACATCAAAATCTTGTTGCTGTTTATGACGAGCTAGTTGTTATTTACTTATTAGTAACTATTATTTATTTACTGACAATTTAACAACCTTTAGTTAACAAAGAGTCTGGTTGCAAGTAATAGCTAAAGTGTAATAAGTAGATTTTAATATAGGTGCATAGTAATGTTGTATAAAATTATAACCAAAAGTTAAATATTTACATTTTATGTTTAGTATTAAAATAAATTGACTTAGGCGTAGTGCAGTGCGCTGTAGCTACTGCAAGCCCGGTTCATGCTATACATGCCATTACAGAATAACATTAAAAATGTGAACAAAATTAACTTTTCCCATTTTCCGTGGAAAAAGAAGTTGATATTCGTTTTCTACACTTTATAACAAGTAATTTTTTTTTAAAACTGAAAGACATTGGCAATAAGACTTAATATTTACCACTTTTCAAGTTAATAATTCGACTTTATTGTGTGAAATTGTACATATTAAGGGTCTTTTTCTTATAATTTTGTTTACAGAATGGTTAGTCTCTTCCTGTGCGACAATAATAATTATCTACACCTAGTAGTTCCTGAAAGACTAGGATTTCATTAGACCCATTTTAGTAATAGTTCACTAAATGCAGGTCTACTCTTTTGTTTTTAAAGTTGCTTGCAATCATCTTGAATTCACTGATTAAACTATAAGTAATTATAATTCACTTAGTTATGTTATAATTGCTTATAGTTTTTGTGTTGTCCATCTTAAGGCTTTTTTAAAATATATACTTATTGATATCACTTAGTAAAAAAAACAATACTTACTGATATTTTTCCGCAGACTCATTTTGCTCTAGATCAGTGCATTGTTCAATGTTGTGAGTCACAGAATTGAACTGAGTCAATGTTTTATTATTATTATTATTATTATTGTCAGTAATATAACACACCTAAGCAACAGTCTTTTTTGTAACTCACAGCATTGAACAATGCACTGATCTAGTGTAAAACATGTCTGCTGAAAAATATCAGTAAGTAGTGGTTTTTTGCCAAGTGATATCAATAAGTATATATTTTTTTAATATACATTACTGAAAAATATATTCTAAACAAAAAGCAAATGATTTTAAGTGTTGTAAAACATATATAATGATTACTAGTTGCAATAATTTTCACCTTGAAAACATAATCTCATATTAAAAAATATTCTTTACAAAATAATTCGTTAGGTATAACAACACTATATTACACTCCATGACGATAAAGCTATATTAAAATATTGCTACAAAGTACCAAGATAGTATAGTTTTATTAATTTGAGTACAGTTTTCTGCCTTCCATAACATTACGGTATTTTCCTCTGTTGGCGCGTTTCGAAGTGACTCCATTTTCAAAACTTTAATCGTACTTATACGTGATTATGTAGAAATATTCATAACACAGGGTGTCTAGTGACAGGGAAAACCGGGAAAACCTGGAAAAGTCAGGGAATTTTAAGATTCTGGAAAATTCAGGGAAAAGTCAGGGAAAATTTTAAAAAATCAGGAAAATATTTTGATTAGAAACAAAACTAGTGGCTATTGCTCTCGAATATTTGTTATTGTAAGCCAGCGGGCTGGTTTAGGGCCAGGGCAGTCAGGAAATAACACTTCTTTATTAGGTGCCCATTATTTATTTGATAAGCCCAATGCTATGACTTCAGGACTTATGTCAATAAATATTAAACGTGTCGAGTTGGTACAGCTGGGACACTCAGTCTGTTTCTGACCACACAGAACGCTGTTTAAACATTCGTAGCCAGCTATTTGTCTAGACTCGTGGTAGTATGTGTTTTATTTGACGGTGATTATTTGTACACTGTTTATTTCAACATGGAAGGTTCCAGTTTTCATTGCCGTAGCGGGCAAGCGCGTCATGCAGATGTCGTCATTACCTCCCCTCCTTCCTTAGGATAAATATAAACTAAAAGATGAAGTGACTGAAGCAGAGATTATATGGTGCGTGAATTTAGTAATGCAACACTTCTTTACGCAATGCAGAAGGTAGTGTGTGCCTCTTTCTAAGGATGTTCCCTGATAGCACCATTGCACAGAACATGAGATTGGGGAAAGATAAAATTTCCTATAGTGTTGTATTCGGTTTATCAAATTATATTAAAGACCTGTTACTGGCATCATTAAATTCAAATTCTAACTATGTAATTGGCTTTGATGAAAGTTTAAACAAAATATCACAAAGAGCCCAAATGGATTTGAGTGTTAGGTATTGGGATGCAGAGACGGATGAAGTGAAAGCTCGATATTTTGGCTCTGTGTTCCTTACAGACACATAAGCAAAAGAGTTACTCAATTCGTTCTTCAAAGTCCGGATTTATCCAAGATCCTTCAGATATCAATGGATGGGCCCAATGTAAACTGGGCTTTCTATAGACATCTAAAAGAGGAAAAGTCAGGGAAAACTCAGGGAATTTCTTCAAGCTATTTTACTAGACACCCTGGAAAAGTCAGGGAAAACTCAGGGAATTTCTTCAAGCTATTTTACTAGACACCCTGTAACAGTAATGAAGATCATATAGTTTTGATTAAAAAAAAAAAAAAAAAAACATTTAGGATTTTAAAACAAGAAGGGACTTAGCCTCAATTTGCTGAATATTTAACATCAAGTTATTGATATTATAATGCAATTTTTGAATTTTGTAGTCCATTATGTTCGGTGAATCTTATTATAATAATAATTATAATGCAGTCAAGATAGAAAAGACAAAATTTTGTGTTGTCAGTGGTTTTATATTTTAAAATGTCTTTATATTTTTTATATCCTGTCACAATTGATGTTATTATCTAAATATTAGTTTAAAACTTATTACATTTATGTTTCACATTAAAATTGTCAAAATCGTTACAACCGAGCCTTATGAAATTATTACGGTGTCAGTTCAATAAGTATCGGGACTGGTCCTTTTTGTCCCTTCTCTCTGGGTTTTGATACAGACATGCAGGACTGGGTCATGAATGGTTTTATTTATCTCGGATTAACAGAATTTTATATTCGTACTTTGTTTCTACCTATTTAACAATTTTTCGTGAGTTATAAGTTGAACCTATCAAGACGTTGATTCGGTTAATAGGGCATACAGCCAAGCAGAGATGTGCAACAGTAATGCCATTAGACAGATTAAGCTTAATGGCAACGGCAATGTTTAGCCGTACAAATGTAAGAATGATGAGGTAGATCACGGAATGTCGACGAGACTTTACCGGTTGTAGGAAAGCTGCCTTATCGAGTCTTCACAGTCGATTAGTTGCACACAGATCAGCTTTGGATTGATCTAACGTCAGAACTGATGTTCGGTGTAAACATTAATATAGCAAACAGATGTAATTGGCCATTTTAATATCTATTTTATAGCAGGAAAATTATAGCAGCGAATTTTTCAAAAGCGAAGAAATTACTGGTGCAAACGTAATGGCTTTATTATTTTAAAAAAGAAACATTATATTAGGCACTTTGCTAAATTCACACATATTAAATTAATTGATAAAATAAAAAGTAAAATATAGATTGTAGAAGCATAAAAGAACCAATTTATAACGAAAAATATTATAATAGTAAATGCTCTGTAACACATAAAAGGGGTTTGAATTTCGACATCGGGAGGAGTGAATAATGAATGCCCCCAGGCAATACTTTGACAATTAAATGTGTATGACGCTATTACAAGGCTTAAAACTAGTCACGCGTTGATAAAATAGGTGAATTAATTTTTTAAAATTTAAATATGTTCCAAATTGTAATCTAAGTACAAGTAAATGGTGGTAACGCAACTTCACAAGAAGGCCGCGCTAATTCGTTGGCCAGTTTATTTCATCACGGCTACGGACTTTGAATACTCGTATTGACAGCTGTAAGGCTATTGTTGTGTTTCATCAGAAAAGTATATTGAAATTATAACTTTTGAATGAAACTTGCTTCGGAAAGCACGGACTGGCTGCACCTACTAAGAGGGGTTTGGCGACCCTCTTGGTACCCCAGTGTAATATTACACCACAGACAACACTCATTTCCACAATCAACCCTACAGGTATCCAGATACACAAACTCCTACAAGGGTGGTATGGACCGGCTGCACCTATTTAAGAGGGGTTTAGCGACTCTCGTGATACCCCAGTCAAACATGACTCCATTGGCAACACTCATTCCCACAATATACACAATCCTACAGTTATCCAAATACAAACTCTCGCAAGGGTGGGGCGGACTGGCTGCACCTAGTAAGAGGGGTTTGGCCACCCTCGTGGTACCCCAGTCTAACATTATACCACTTACAACAATCATACCCACAATATACACAATCCTACTGGTATCCAGACACACAAACTCCCGCAAAGGTGGGGTGGACTAGCTGCAGCTACTAAGAAGGTTTTGGTAACCCTCGTGGTACCCCAGTCTAACATTATACCACTGATAACACTCATTCCCACGATATACACAATCCTACAGTTATCCAGACACACAAACTCCCGCAAGGGTGGTGCGGACTAACTCCACCTACTAAGAGGGCTTTTGACGAGTGGCAGACACGCCGATCTAAGTATATCAAATTAGGAGGAATGTATTTTGAAGATTATTAAATAGTTGAAATGATACCTGCAATAAATTTTGATTTTTGGAAAAAGTCCCGATGCTTATTAAACAGACTGCATATTTCTTTTAGTGTAATATAGCTATTTGGTGGTATAGTAAAATATAGTGCCCTGTTTTTTATTATGTTAAGTTGGTGTTTATACAGTTTTATAATACCTAAATGTCTTGGTACATTTAAGGTATGTGTATATTTAGGTCTTTGTTGGTTAGTTTATCAACACACAAAACTGTATAAGGCAAATGTTTCATTATAAAACAAAACACTAATTTACACTAAAATACATTGAAAGTCAAACAAAAACACTCCAGAACAAACATGGCAGGGCAGGAGTATACAAAATCATATGTAACGACTGCTCCAGCTTCTACGTAAACCAAACAGGGAGAAACTTCACATGATACAAGAAACACATAAAAGACATAAAAAACACACAACTTAAATCAAACTTCGCCATTCATATACAGAAAACACTACACACATACACCAACATAGACACTAATCTATAAGTCCTTCACTCCATCAAAAAATGCAACAAACTAAAACTAAAGCAAAACCATTCTTCTGAAAAATATGAGTAAGTATTTGTATTTTGCCAAGTGATACCAAATGTAGTAAATTTAAAAAATCCTACATTTATTTCAAATAAATTATCAGTTATAAGATTAATTGGTTTTACAAGTCGGCCTCACAAAATGTTTTTCACTTGCTTAAATATAGTATACACAATTTAATCAATAAGTAAATAACTTTGTATATTTTTGTGAATTATTAGTACCATCCTTTCAAAATCCATTTGGAATTGGAGGAGTTGGTCAACCAAAATTTAGATGAGGTTTCTGCTGACCATGATATTTCAAGCATGAAGTTACAAATATATATATATATATATATATATATATATATATATATATATATATATATATATATATATATATATATATATATATATATATATATTGTAACATTTTGGAATACCAAAATGTGGAAATTGAGATAAAAAAAGGAAAGGAATTTTAAATCAAAACCTTTTTTTTATCTAAATTTGGGGACTATGTAACATTTTGGAATAGCAAGTAAGAAAGGCACTATGTATAATATAATATAAGTATGTAAGTAAATTCAAACCATAAAATAACCATTTATGAAAAAAGAGAAAATTGTAAACATAACCTAAATTGGCAAAATCGTAATTTTTAATCACAAGTTTAGAACAATAACCACTGTAAAACAAACAATATAATAGAAACAAATTAATGTGTAACAGTTTAAAAAGAACACTAAAACAATGTAAATAAAAGTAAAAGCCTTTAAGTGTTAAGAAAAGTGAAACCAATTTAAGATTGCACACAAGTTGACCAAAACGGGTTGGCATATTAAGTAAGATGCGCGCGCATTATGAACAGAACAACTGATAATTTGAACTTCGTCGGGAGATATAATATTTAAATGCAGTTGCCTGCAAAGAAAGTAAAATCTAGTTATTAAGAACATGAAATGTACCAAAGGCAGTGAATACAGCATCCGTAAAGCCGGTAACAACAATTAAAAAAGGGAAATAGGTTGTTTTAGCCATTTTGAAATGCTTGGCTAGCATGGCTTCAGTTCTTCTCACCTACTCAAGCAAGACAGATGTGTTTCAGAATTGGCCAACAAAATTTGAAGAATTCAAACTTAGTGCAGGAGTGTTAGTCTCGAATTAAATTAACACTACAAAATACTTTCAAGAAAATAAATTAAAACTATTTATTTAAAAAGATATTATTAAATATTGATAAAAGGCTGAAAAGTGGAATCTGCAATCTAAAACACTTAAGTATCTGGGCTAGATCCATTACTACATTTTGAAATTTTGCAATCAGACATTTATAAAAGAAAAGAAACCAGAGAATTTATTATAAAATTAAACTATAAAAGAAAACATTTAGAGAGAATATTAAGGAACAATTTTACTTAGAAATAAATTAATTTGTAACATAGTTTATAACATTTATAGATTAGATTTTTTTGTTCTTGTACTTTAGAGTGCCAAATAAGACTTCAGTATTTAAAATTTAAAACCCACCAGATAACCCGAGATTAAGGGAGCTTGTGCTAAACCAAAATTAAAATCAATTTAGGCTAAATTAAATAAAAACTGTTGCTGCCCAAAAGAGAAATACCATTTAGAATAATAAGACTTGTAATAAAAGAGGAAACTTATAGTAAATTTGTAAAACTTTGAAAAAGAAAAAAATTTGTAATTTGTTAATAAAACTTATAATTGTTAAGAAAGTGTTTTTAAATGATACATTAAATTTGTTATAAAAAAAGAAAGCTCTACAAAATTGATTTATCTTAAAATAAATTAGAAAAGTTACTAACCTACCTTGATTGAAATTATTATTAAAGGAAACATTTTAAAGAATTCATTCATAATATAAATATAAATATAAATATATATATATATATATATATATATATATATATATATAATTGTATTACAATATATATATAATAATTGGGCAACTAATAAAATAATAAACATAAAAAATAACCACAAGAAAAAGATTATTCAACTATTATGTAAAAGAAAAAACACAACATACTCTCAACCTACACAAAATTTCTACCCCTGTACAGTTAACCTCACTAATACCAAATTCACACAACACGAAATCAATTTAATAAACAAAGGCCTAAAATACAATCTACATTTTAAATCAAATAACATAACAAACAGAAACATTATATTACAAACTGAAACAGCCATACAAACAACCGACCCCTAAGACCAAGACTCACTTCGACATGACATTCAAAAACCTAACCAAACAGAAAAACATATCCAACAAAAACATGAACAATGAAATTAAAATCGCTGCAAACATAAAACAAAAAGCCCAACTGAACAACATCATACTCACCACAGCAGACAAAGGTAACACTACAGTAATTATTAATACAAACAGCCTAAATGACAAAATCAACGATTACATAATAAATAATAATATAGTACAACTATATACGGACCCAAAAGAGAAATATCACAGAACCATCAAACAAATAATTAGTACATCTATATACATTATCAACAAAAACAAAAAATACCACCTAAAGCACCTACCCTCCGCTCTCCCCAAAATTCACAAACCCAATGTCCCCATACGAGCCACCATCAACTACCAGACCCTGCCTCTGCACATAAACTAGCAAAATACATGGACAAAATAATCAGACAATCCATAAATTTGAACACAGAAACACACATAAAAAACAGAACAAACCTCATAAATAAAATAAAAGACATAAACATACCACACAATTCAACACTACTATCACTCAACATAAATATGTACACCAACATACCCATACCCGAAACGCTCAACATCCTAGAAACCCAATTAATACAGAACATAACTAAAACCCACATTACCGAAATCATAAACATCCTCCAAACCATCACCAAACAAAACTATTTCACCCACAACTCAAACTTCTATTCCCAACCAGATGGTCTACCCATGGGAAGTCCTATCAGTAGTGTCTTAAGCAAAATTTTTCTACAACACATAGAAAACACCAAGTTACTCACAAACATTACACACGCATACAAAATCATTTACTGGCACAGATACGTCGATGATATCATAACACTATACAGAGGCAACTTCCGACAATGCGAAAAACTCTTCACCTACACTAATAAAATACACCAAAAATTCTACTTTACTTCAGAAATTGAAACCAACCGATCCCTAAACTTCCTTAACCGAACCATAACAAAAACCCACACACAAAAACACAGCTTCAACATTTACAGGAAACTTGTAACGACATACACACTTATCCACAACACCTCAAACCACCCTATCCAACACAAACACGCTGCCTTCAGATCCATGCTTCATAGACTTAAAGAAGACCCAATGACCACAGAAAACATAAACAAAGAACTAGATACAATTAAATATTTGGCATACACAAATGGATGCAACACCACAATAATAGACAAACTATGGTACAAAATAAAAAAAAACCACTAAAATCATCACTAAAGACAGGGAAAACAAATACATCACATTACCATACATAAACAAAACAACAAACAAAGTAGCCCGCAAATTTCAAAAAATGGGATACAAAATAGCATACAAAACTAACAACAAGTTACAATATAAAATACAACACAACACCAACCAAAAAGTTAAACTACAAGCACCGGGCGTATAAAAACTGAAATGTGACGAATGTAATAAATTTTACATTGGACAAACAGGTCGCAGCTTTTAATAAAAAGTCGAGGAATACAAACAGAACACCAACTCAACATTTTACAATCACATAAAAGAAACAGGACACAAATACACAGACATTTACCATAACCTAGAAATCCTACACATCAACAAAAAAGGACCACATCTAAACACACTAGAACAGTATGAAATTTAGACACACAAACTACACACATATTAAACGAACAAACACAATACAAATCACACATACTCTTTGATACTATCGAAAACCTGCCTTTAAAACCGTCACCGCTTTACCTGACTTTTCCAAGCAGAAGAAACTGATGAAGATCGCTACATAGCGATCGAAAACGTTCTGTCTCAGTAAGTTTTAACAAATATACAAAATGTAAAGTTCAGATAGTCATAAACAATTGTTTAAGGGATTAATATATTTATATAATTTTTATTCTTGACTTTTACTTTTATTCTTAATTTCAGATCTATACATGTCTTCAGTTTCGGATTCTCATTTGTATACTTGTTTTTCTTCAGAAGCACATTATATTTTGGTATACCATACCCACCCTCTCATACCAATCTTGTACAGATGATCCTTACATTAAAGGTAAAATAGACTAGGATATTACATTTCTAAAGTAATACTTTTAAAACAATACTGTATCTGCAAGAAAATTAAAATCATGGAACTTTGGAAAAATCATTGTTCATGTATCTGAGATTGCATATTTGAAGCAGGTTTTTTTCAGGGATGAATAGAGTATAGCTACTTAAAACACTATATAAGAAATAAATTTGCAAATACATACATATGAACAGATATGGGGATACCGAGACTTAATATTTTGGGATCCAAAAAGTGAAAAACATTTGCAATTAATAGTAATGAGGTTGTTAAGGAGGTTAATAACCTTACATTAAGAAGAGCGTAGAGAGAGATAAACTAATGTATTAGAGATCCCCTCACATTTGATTACAATAGTGTGAGATATAGCCTACTTAAAATAATGGAAAATACAAATAATCAGATTTACAGGCGTGCACTTTAAAATTGAGATAAAATTTGAAAATTGTTTGAAACTTATTTAAATAAATATATATATATATATATATGAAGTTAATATATTACTATAGTACGTAAGTCATTTTATTCACCATTAAGTGCAATGATTTTACCTTGTGTGATGAGGCGCCTTTCCTAAATCATTGCACTTAATGGTGGATAAAATTACTTAACATAGTAATATATTAACATCATAAAGTCAGTGCAACGGAAAAACAATGGATAACGTAATATATATATATTTATAGGTTAGTTTTGGTTGGTAAAGATTATTTAGATTTTTTGGACTAGGAGACTGACAGACTTACCTTGGTAAGAGTCCACTCTGTAGTCTTGAAATAGAAACACATAAAAGCACTTAAACAATGATATATTTCAACCACACAGTGGTCTTTGTCAATCGAAGAGAAAACACAAAAAGAAATATGAGAGAATGAAATAAAATAACTTATTTTATTTCATTCTCTCATATTTCTTTTTGTGTTTTCTCTTCGATTGACAAAGACCACTGTGTGGTTGAAATATATCATTGTTTAAGTGCTTTTATGTGTTTCTATTTCAAGACTACAGAGTGGACTCTTACCAAGGTAAGTCTGTCAGTCTCCTAGTCCAAAAAATCTATATATATATATATATATATATATATATATATATATATATATATATATACACAGTCGAACCTCTATGTAACGAACCTCCAGATAACAAAATCCTCTATATAACAAATTTTTACCTTGTCCTAAGACATTTTAGAAGTTGTACTGCTTATTTACAGTGAATGGTAGTTTCATAGAAAAATTCAAAAAACGCCATAACATTGTTCATAAAGTCATTTCGGGAGATAGTGCTAGTGTTGATATCCCCACTTGTGAATTTTGAAAAGGAAATATGTTGGAAAATGTTTTAAATGATTATGAACCGAAAGACATTTTCAGTGCTGATGAGATTGATCTGTTTTTTAAATGTTTGCCCAACAAGACACTAACTTTTAAAACCGACCCTTGTTTTGGAGGAAAAGGAAGCAAAGAAAGGATCACTGTATTAGTGGCAGCTAACATGTTAGGGACAGAAAAACTCAAATTGCTTGTGATTTGGCAAAAGCAAATTTCCGCGATGTTTCCGATCTGTCAAGTCCTTAGAAGTTATTTCACGTTTAATAAAAAGGCGTGGATGAAGAGCGAAATTTTCATTGAATGGATATTGAAGCTGGACAAGCAGATCTCCAAAGAGAAAAGGAAAATTGCTTTTTTAACCGACAATGCCCTGCACATCCGCATGACATCAATTCCAAACTGAAGAGTGTCAATGTGTTTTTCTTTCCACCAAATGTAACATCGATACTTAAACCATTCGATCAGGGAGTAATAAAAATTTAAAGCTACACTACAAAAAAAGAATTTAAAAAAAGATTGTGACTACCGTAGAGAACAATGAAATCGTACCCAAAAACATTGTTAATCTAAGGGACTGCATCGCTGAATTGGCAAAAGTTTGGACAAATGACATGAAGAAAACAACAGTTTTTAATTGTTTTTACAAAGCTGGATTTAATTTGGTCAGACATGAAGAGGACAGTGAGGACAACATGACTTTAAGTGAATTAAAAAAAGCAATGGGATTTTCTGAAGAGTTCAGGAAACGTAGCTGATGATGTTCCACTTAAAGATTTTATTTGTCTGGAAGAAGATTTGGTTCGTTTCCTGACGACGAAGACATACTCCAAAGCGTCCAGATGACAAACTCAAATGAACTTTTGAAAGATGATGACGAAGACTATGACGATGTAATTATAGTACTGTATTACTGTACATCGTATTTTATGTTTAATTTAATACAGAATTTTTTTCTCCTGATACGGTTTGTGTAGTGTATAAAACAGTTTGTGTTGTTTGGAATTGAATTGTGTATATAAAAATAAAATACTGTTAGATTGTGTGTATTCAAATAAAATCAGTATAGGCAGTTAATAAATGTAATACGGTTAATAAATAATACAGTTACTAAATTACGTCCAACTGAGTTTGCTTCAGTTAAATTCCACTATGTTCAAGTCATGCTTCCTGAAAATAAATTGGTGAGTGTACTTATTTACCAGTAAGTTTTCATAAGCATTAGATAACTTATCATAATAGCCCATACAGAGTAGACCCTATGAAAAATATTGAATATGGATATCTAATACAATGAAGAAACATTCTGAAAACATCAATAAAACATTTTGAACAACTTGAATTTCAAATAAATTGAGACATTATGAAACATTATCCTATATTAACATTGGCCTATTACACTAACTACGCTCACGATATTATACTGTATCCCTTTTATTACCACACGTAGTGCGGTATGCGTAATGCGGTAAGAAGGGTTGGGAGCATTCTTGACAACACAACCTCTCAATAACGAATACCTCTCTACAATGACTTTTTTCTCCTGAAAATCGACTTCGTTATACAGACGTTCGACTGTATATATATGAAGAGTTATTAACTGGAGCACATCCGTTCATTCTGAAGTGCACAAATCGCAGTTCTGACGTTTCGCTAGAATCTCATCTAGCATTGACGAGGTGAACCTAACAACAGCTGAAGAGCGCAGATAACTCTGCTATGAGACCTATAGTGAGTGCTATCAACTCACCACTTCAGAAACTGGAGAAATATTTGGCTAGACTTATGCAGCCATTGGTTCAGAAGGCCGATTCTTATACCAAGAACTCTGAACATTTTGTCCAAGTGCTGCAAGGAATTCAAGTTAAAGAAAGTGACATAATGGCTAGCTTGGATGTCATGTCATCATTTCCCAGCGTTCCCATTGATGAATGCTTCAGAGGATGTCCAATTTGGAAGAGCTTTCTCCACATGTCTTAGATCTGGCTAGGCACTGTCTCAAAAACAATTACTTTTTGTTTAATGAACAGTTTTACAGGCAACTTGATGATGCCCCTATGGGATCTTCTCTTTCTCCAGCTGTAGCCAATATTTTTATGACGTTCTTTGAGCAAGATGCCCTGAATGATGTTTTTCTCAGGTAAAGCTTGGTTTTGTTATGTGGATGATGTCTTTATATTTTGGCAACATGGTTGCACAGAACTTGATAAGTTCCTTACGTACCTCAACTCTCGCCACTCCAAGATATATTTCACTTTGGAACTAGAGAGTGATGGCTGCTTGCCGTTTCTGGACGTCTTGGTTAGGAAGGGTCAGAATGGTTGTGTTCACCATTCGGTCTACAGAAAACTGACTCACAGCAATAGATATCTTAACACTGAGTCACATCACTACCCATCTCATATCCAGGCTGTTGCTGACACTCTCTTCTCTCGGTTTCACAAGTTAACGGACATCTATTCGAGGGACCATGAACTTATTACTATGAGAGAGGTGCTAAGAAGCAATGGATATAAGGAATATGCTATTGATAAAGTTTTACACTGTCAAAGTGTCCTTCCGGTTGACGTGGACGAGAAAGAGACTGAGAAAACTTTTACTGTTTTCCTGCATTTTATTAGAGGGACCACTGATAGGATTGGCATACTCTTTAGGAGGCATGGTATACTTTATGTTTACAAACCTAACATTACCATCGACAAGGTTCTTGGTAACCCCAAAGATAACATCTTCTTGGAAAACCAAGGTCTTTACAGAGTTTATTGTGGAGTTTGTAAGAAATCGTACATTGGTCAAACGAACAGATGTATCTCAGCTAGATTTAAGGAGCACAAACTTGGCGTTAAAAACAAGCAGAAAACGTCAGTGCTGTACAATCACTACTGCGATACAGGGCATACCATTGATTTCCAGTCTTGCCGACAGATTGCTCAAGTGGAAAACTACAGGACTAGCATTATTTGTGAGGCTGTCGTAATAGAGAAGCAAGGGAGTCTTAACAAATGCGATGATACTTTAAATTTGACCACAGTGTGGAAATGTGTCATCGAAAGAATTTATCAACAGAAAGGTGAACAAAGGGAAAGGAATGTGAGTAATTGTTTGGCTCCGGTGTGTGTGGATTGACGTCAATGGGCGACACTTCATTCCTCTATATGTAGGAGCAGAGTTATCTGCTCTTCACTCGCTCTTCAACTGTTGTTAGGTTCACCTCGTCAATGCTAGATGAGATTCTAGCGAAACGTCGGAACTGCGATTTGTGCACTTCAGAATGAACGGATGTACTCCAGATAATAACTCTTCATTATATATATATATATATATATATATATATATATATATATATATATATATATATATATATATATATATATATATGAAGTTAATATATTACTATTGTAAGTAATTTTATCCACCATTAAGTACAATGATTTTACCTTGTGTGATGAGGCACCTTTCGGTCACTTGACCATTGTCGAATCACTCATAACTCTAAGTTACGGTCTGAGTAGACAAAGGGACACATCTCCCGAAACGGCCGTCCTCAACAAGCAAAGTAAGTGCTACTATAGGCAAGTTTAAAACATTTAAAAGTGTTTAGTGATTACTAGCAGCTCACGCGAAGATGAAATCAACAAATGCTTGTATTTGTGTTTTGACTGAGTTCTTTATTAATACACAAGAATACATATTGCGATATATATATATATATATATATATATATATATATATATATATGAAGTTAATATATTACTGTGTGAGTAATTTTATCCACCATTAAGTGCAATAATTTTATCTTGAGTGATGACGCACCTTTCGGTCGTTGACCATTGTCGAATCACTCAGTGATTCGACAATGGTCAACGACCGAAAGGTGCCTCATCACTCAAGATAAAATTATTGCACTTAATGGTGGATAAAATTACTCACACAGTAATATATTAACTTCATAAAGTCAGTGCAACGGAAAAACAATGGATAATGTTAAATATCAAGAATATATATATATATATATATATATATATTGTTCTAGCAGAGCTTATAGCTTATTTAGAAATTTTTAGACTAGTTAGGAGACTGACAGACTTACCTAATGGCAATAGTCAAAAACTGCAATCTCTTGGAAATAAATAAATAGACACATATAAAAAACTTATCACACAATTGAAATATTTCGATAAAAACTGATATTTGTCAATCAAAAAAGAGAAAAAGTAAAGACTGAAGTGAACCATCTTCTCAATTCTGAAGAGTTGCAATCCCTGAAAGGAGGGCTTAATTATTTTGATGGTATAACAATCATTGAAAGATATGATGTGACTAGCAGCGTGTTGAGCGGTTGGCCTGTCTATGTTCATGGTTACAACATCATGTCTGTGGCCATTCATTCTGATGCTCAGACCATCCGTGGTAAGGCCTATGTACTGTGCTGGGCAAAATTTACATTGCAACTGGTATATTACATTTTTGAATCTACAAGTCCCTCATGCACATGGTCTATCAGCTCTCGAAAATTTCCTCAACAAACGCTCAGACAACCCTTACCCCACTACACCTTACCTCGTTCACCTCACCAAATTTATTCTTGAAAAGAATAATTTTCAATTTGAGGGAAAGAATTACTTGCAAATAAAAGGAATGGAAATGGGTACTAGGATGGCCCCGTCTTACGCAAACATATTACCCGTTGTACATGGGTAATATCGAAGCAGAATTCCTAAAAACTCTAACACACCAACTATTATGTTGGTACAGATATATAGACGACATCTTCGTAATTTGGACACAGGGAATCTCAACGGTGGAAAGTTTTTTGAAGGGCTTATCACTATTCTCTACACTTCAATTCACCTGGAAGAAATCTACAGCAACAATCAGAGATGGGAATATCTATACATGTGTCCACATCAAACCGACAAACCATCTACAATACCTACATTTCAATAGCCACCACCCTATGAATATAAAAAGGTCCCTACCATACAGTCAGGTAATCAGGGGCAAGAGATATAGCAGAGATATTTGTTTCAACGATATAGCATTGGAGGACTTTAATGGAAATACCTTACTAGCTTTCCAAAAAAGAGGATATCCTAAACAACTTGTTGAGGATCAAATCCGCTTAGCTCAATCATCTGATGAACCCAGACCACCTATGGAAGACAACAAACTGTCTTTAGTTACAGATTACCATCCAGGCCTACAGAAACTGAACAAAATATTAAAGGATGGCTTCAAGATTCTTCAAGCTTCCACCCACACCAAAGATCTTTTCTCAAATCCACCAGATATATGGTTCAGACAACCTTTTAATATGAAAAATATCTTAGTACATCCAAAATTACCAGATCCAAGTACTGATAAACCGCATAAAATTCCTCATTGCTCCTTTCCGTGCAATAGACCTAGATGCAAGACATGTTTAATACACATCCCAACAAATAGTTTCCATAGCCTAGCAACCAATGTGGACTTCAAGATTGAGAGTCATCATACTTGTACATCAAAAAGTGTAATATACCAGTTGCAATGTAAATTTTGCCCGGCACAGTACATAGGCCTCACCATGGATGGTCTGAGCATCAGAATGAATGGCCACAGACATGATGTTGTAACCATGAACATAGACAGGCCAACCGCTCAACACGCTGCTGGTCACGACATCATATCTTTCAATGATTGTTATACCACCAAAATAATTAAGTCCCTCCCCCCTGATTGCAACCCTTCAGAATTCAGAAAATGGGAGTTATCATACCAGTGGTACACCAAATCTAGAGAGCCACCTAACCTCAACATCAGATAAAACTCCTTTTACCTTCCCCCTAACTTCTACCATTTTTAACAACTCCATTTACCTTCCTTCTCACAGACTATTAATAACTAGTTTCAAATAATCAATATTTATACAAATCACATATAGTACTATATCATAAAATATAAAATTGTGAATCTGTGACATTTGGATATTTATACACATCTGTGTTTCACTTCAGTCTTTACTTTTTCTCTTTTTTCATTGACAATGGTCATTTTTGATCGAAATATTTCAATGGTGTGATAGGTTTTTTTTATATGTGTCTATTTATTTATTTCCAAGAGATTGCAGTTTTGGACTATTGCCATTAGGTAAGTCTGTCAGTCTCTTATCTAGTCATAAATTCCTATATATATGTATATATATATATATATATATATATATATATATATATATGTGTGTGTGTGTGTGTGTGTGTGTGTGTGTTTTACGTTGTCCATTATTTTTCCGTTGTACTGACTTTATGAAGTTATTATTATTTGTAAATACTTTTTTCCACCACTAAGTACAATAATTTGACTGCTAGATCAGTGATTCGACAATGGTCAAGTGACTGAAAGGTGCCTCATCACTTTTTTTAAAAAATTATTACACTTAGTGGTGGAAAAAATTATTTACAAATAATAATAATAACTTCATATATATGTATATATATCGTGATATTTCACGTTGTCCATTATTTTTCCGTTGCACTGACTTTATGAAGTTATTATTATTACTTGTAAATAATTTTTTTTCACCACTAAGTGCAATAATTTTTCCTTATGTGATGAGGCACCTTTCGGTCGCTTGACCATTGTGGAATCACTGATTACACACTCTTTCTCTATTTTTCTGGAGTGGATGTATGGTCCGTGATGTTGGTATTTGTTGACGCTGCACACTTTTCCTCTTGAGCCACGTGTATAATGTTTTTGAATAGTACGTCGTCTGCATATGTTGTCTGTAGGTTCATTAAATTGTTGTGTATGTTTTTATAAATGTGGTATTTTTCTAGTGAGTTTAGTTCTATTGGGTTATTATTTATTTCAAGTATGGTTAGCTTATTTTCGTAATTTGTTATTTCATTTTTATGTGATATTTAGGTGTGCTGCAACATTTGATTTTTTTTTTTTTTTTTTTTTTTTTTTAACTTGGGAGCGGGTTTGAATTGCCCGAAGCACTGCTACCTTAAGGTATATTGTACTTACCTCCCTGATCTAGTCAAATAACCCCTTCCCTCTTACCAGGTTTAGGAGTTTCCTGACTAGAGTTTTACCTTCAGCATCCACCAAAGCCGTTCCATCACCAAAGAGGTTGAAGCGCCTCTCAGCAAGTACTCCACATCTGTAAATAATGTGTGTGGCAGTCTCCTGTTCCTGCCCGCACAATCTGCACACTGGTTCATCCTTGTAGATACCCATTTTATGCAAATGTTTCCTTAGTCCACAGTGTCCCGTGAGTAGTCCTGTGGCTATCCTTAATTCCTGCCTAGACAGATAGATGAGTCTCTTCTGCAGCCCCAAGGAAGGTCTCCTAAGGGTTAGCTTACTGTGTCTCATCCCTTCGGCCCTGATCCAGTGCTCACAGTGTCTTTCAGCCATCCACCTTCGCACTGTCATCCTGACCATGGATTTGGAAATACCCACCGCAGGTTCCGGTCCAATCAGGGGAGTCGAGGACCCCTCCCTGGCCAGCGCATCTGCGGCTTCATTTCCAAGTATTCCCCTATGCCCTGGCACCCAACCAATCTTGACTTGATTGTGCCTTGCCAGAGCTTGTAGGTTAATTAGGCACTCCCTGACTATGGCCGAGGTGACCACGTGTCCGTTTAGTGCCTTAATTGCTGCCTGACTGTCGGAGAAAATAGCAATCCGGGCCCCATGTGTTTCCCTTCTTGCTATCTCTCCCAGACAGGCATTTATAGCATATACTTCGGCCTGAAAGACAGAGGTATGCCTCCCCAAGGAAAAAGCTAGTTCTACCCTTGGGTTTTTACAATACACCCCCGCTCCAGTGCCGAAGTCCATCTTGGAGCCATCTGTGTACCAGATCTGAGCTCCCGATGTTAATGTCCCCGACCATTCCATCATAGTTTGGTGGACCTGGTCAGGTGCAAACATTCGAGTAATGTGGTCGCTGCCCATTTCCAAGACGGGTTCTTTGACCACGCACTCAATACTCATATGTCCCGAGACATCTGGGAGGTTAGCCCAGTTGCTCGAGTTGCGCAATCTCCATGCCGCTAGCCTCGCCTCTCCCCTAAGGACAAGCTCAAGGGGAGGGAGGTTAAGCATTACTTCCATTGCTGCGCCTGGTGTAGTTGACATCGCTCCCAGTGTGCACAGACAGGCCAATCTCTGGATAGAGCTCAGTTTAGCTCTTGTCTGTGCCTGGTTGGCCTTTGTCCACCACACCAGAGCTCCATAGGTAATCATAGGTCTTATCACCCTCAGATACATCCAGTGCATCATTGATGGCTTCAGTCCCCATTTCTTACCCACCATTCTTCTCACAGTCAGCAGTGCCCTTTTGGCCCTGTTAACTGTCCTCTCAAGATGTGGATTCCAAGTGAGTTTCCTGTCCAGAATAACTCCCAGGTACTTCACCTCCCCCACAAACTCAAGGTATTCACCAAACAAGCGGGGCATCCTGGTCGTCAGATCTTTTCGCTGTCTGGTGAAGTTAATGAGAGCAGTCTTTTTTGGATTTACCCTAAGGTTCTCCTTTTTACACCACTCTTCAATCAGTCGTAGAGGATTTCTGATTACCTCAAGGACTGTATCAGGGAATCTGCCCAGGATCAGGACAACTATGTCGTCCGCATATCCTAGACAGAAGTACCCCTGTTCATTCAGGAGTTCAATAAGGTTGTCAACCACTAGGCACCACAACAGAGGAGAGAGAACCCCCCCCCCCCCTGTGCACAGCCCAGACTTGTCTCCGCCCTTCTGACCTCCCCTGCCACCTCTACAGAAATGCTTCTGTTTGTTAACATGGAACTTATCCAACCACAAGTGGTCACATCCACTCCATGACGTCTTGCACCACTTACCATCGTCTCCACTGAGGGGTTATTGAAAGCCCCTTCAATGTCGAGGAAGGCACCTATGGCACAACCTTTCTTAGCGATCATTTGCTCAATCCTACCAACCACTTGATGGAGAGCTCCCTCGCAAGATTTCCCCGGTTGGTAAGCATACTGGTTCCAATGCAGTGGTTTGATAGCCAAAGCACCCCCCCTAATATGCCTATCAACCAGTTTTTCAAGTCCCTTGAGAACAAAGGACATGAGTGTGATAGGTCTGTATCCTTTCCCTTCCGATTGGTTACCGGTGGGCTTAGGTATAAAGACCACCTTACTAGATTTCCAGGCTGCCGGCACATGCCCTAGAGCAATGCTTAGCCTGTATAATTTAGTAAGTACCAGCACCAGCATATCCATTCCCTGCTGCAGCAGCACAGGATAGATCCCATCTGGACCTGGAGATTTGTAGGGTTTAAAAGTGCCAACAGCCCATCTTACCCTTTGTGGAGTTACTATCCTCCTTGCCACTTCCCAGTCCTCCCTCTTACCACGTCTTGTGGAGAGTTTGGTAACCGGTTCAGTGTCTGCTCCCCCAAGTTTCCTCAGGGTACTGGAAGGGAAATGTGTCCTGATTAATTCTTCCACAGTTTCGCCTGCCGTTTTTGTTAAATTTCCCAGTGGGGTTCTTAGCATCCCCACCGGGTTAACTGGTTCCTTAGAGAGCACTTTATACAGTCGTGCCCCTTCCCGAGTTTCGTCAATCTCATGACAGAACTCCTTCCAGGACTTCCTGCGCGCTTCTCTAATTGCCCTGTTGTATTCGGTTAGTGTTTTCCTATACAGGTCCCACTCCCCGTTCTTTTTTGCTCTATTAAAGAGTCTCCTGGTGGTCTTCCGAAGTTTGGCTAGCTTCTTGTTCCACCATGACGGATCCCCTACTTTCCTCCCCTCACTGAGAGGGCAGTTATCGGTAAAGGATTCTATTATAGCCTCGCCAACCAATGTGGCAGAGTCTTCTAGCTCTCTCCTCCCACCATACTCCAATCCAGCCTCCTCAATCCGAACACCCAGGTCCCTCCTGTAGGAGTCCCAGTCTGTTCTTCTTGGATCCCTGGTTGGGCGAAGCATGGCTGGATTTAGAGAGATATCATACCTAATATGTCTGTGATCAGAAGAAGATGGTTCATCCGACACATTTGATAGTTTTGTATTTTTATTTTTGAATGCTCTGTAATGTTCTTCATATCTTATTTTAATTGATCTGGTTGTTTTCCCTATGTAAAATGCGTTGCAGTCGTTACATGTAATTTTGTAAATTTCTAATATATTAAAAACAACTATGGCTATTCAAATACAAAAATATTTAATAATTTATATTCATATATATATATATATATATATATATATATATAAATACAGTTGAATCTCTGTATAACGAAGTCGATTATCCAGAGAAAAAATTCGTTGTAGAGGGGTATTCGTTATTGAGAGGTTATGTTGTTAAGAATATTCCCACCCCATCTTACTGATCTTACCGCATTACGCATACTGCACTACGTGCACTAATAAAAGGGGTACAGTATAATATCACGAGCATAGCTAGTGTAATAGGCCAATGTTAATATAGGATAATGTTTTATAATGTCTCAATTTATTTGAAATTCAAGTTGTTCAAAATATTTTATTGATGTTTTCAGAATGTTTCTTCATTGTATTACATATCCATATTCAATATTTTTCATAGGGTCTACTCTGTATGGGCTATTATGATAAGTTATCTAATGCTTATGAAAACTTACTGGTAAATAAGTACACTCACCAATTCATTTTCAGGAAGCATGACTTGAACGTAGTGGAATTTAATCGATGTAAACTCAGTAGGCCGTAATTTAGTAACTGTATTATTTATTAACTGTATTACATTTATTAACTGCCTATACTGATTTTATTTGAATACACACAATCTATCAGTATTTTATTTTTATATACACAATTCAATTTCAAACAACACAAACTTTTTTATACTCTACACAGATCTATCCGGAGAACAAAATACTGTATTAAATTAAACATAAAATACGATGTACAGTAATACAGTACTGTAAATACAGCAACTTCGTATAGGTACTTTTTAAATCGTTTCTAGTTTTCAAAGTTTCACTTGAAAAAGTTAGTAATTTTTGGTTAAACTTTGCGTTTGAATAAAACATCATGTTCAATGAGTTTTTCACATTTATTCAGACTATCAATGTACTGTTGTCTGGTACACAATATTTCAGCTGAAATCCTCGCCTGATGATTTTGAAAGCTTGTAAAACTTCATGATCTGTAGGGTTCTTCTCTTCAGACTCATCACAATCATCGTCATAGTCGTCGTCACCATCTTTCAAAAGTTCATTTGAGTTTGTCATCTGGAAGCTTTGGAGTATGTCTTAGTCATCTGGAAAATTGGAAACAGCCAAATCTTCTTCCAGACAAATAAAATCTTCAAGTGGAAAGTCATCAGCTACGTTTCCTGAACTCTTCAGAAAATCCCATTGCTTTTTTAATTCACTTAAAGTCATGTTGTCCTCACTGTCCTCTTCATGTGTGACCGAATTAAATCCAGCTTTAGAGAAACAATTAAAAACTGTTGTTTTCTTCACATCATTCATCCAAACTTTTGCCAATTCAGTGATGCGGTCCCTTAGATTAACAATGTTTTTGGGTACGATTTCATTGTTCTCTACGGTAGTCACAATCTTTTTTAAAATTCTTTTTCTGTAGTATAGCTTTAAATTGTTTTATTACTTCCTGATCGAGTGGTTGAAGTATCGATGTAACATTTGGTGGTTCATAATCATTTAAAACTTTTTCCAACACATTTCCTTTCCAAAATTAACAAGTGGGGATATCAACACTAACACTTTCTCTCTAAATGACTTTTTGAACAATGTTATGGCGTTTTTTGAATTTTTCTGTCCAACCATTACTTGCGTTAAAGCCACTGTGTCCTAATGATACTACAAATTCCAAAGCCTTTTCTATAATAAGATTTCCTGACAATGAAAGATTTTTCTCGCGCATTACCGTAACCCATTTAATCACCGCGTTATCGATATTGTCGAATGTACAAAGTTTCATTTTCTTTCTTTGCAAATCATAAGAAACACTTTATTTTAGAATTTGATCCCGGTTTTTTAGAATAGTGGATAGCGAACTCTGAGGTATACCGAATTTTTTCGCAACATCAACTTTTTTACACTTTTATCAACCTCTCGTAAAACACTTATTTTTCTGCTACACTTAAACACTTTCTTTTTGACATTTTTTCACAGTACGACAAACTCACGGCACGAATAAAACTGAGTAACTGGGCTAGCAACATTGAAATGAGTGATAAAAGAAAATGGTGGGAGGATGGGAATGTACTGTAGGCTTGTACAGTAGGCCTATCTATAAATGCTGAGTTCTTAGAATTCCTAACCGATGAGTCACTGCATTCTTAACTGAACCGAACTATGTGTTTCGCCTACCATTCTTGGTTTTTTTGACCTTCCTGCTGAAAATAAACAATTTCCTGGAAATGACATTGTGAGCTGTCTGTACAACACTACATTTCTTTGGTTGAAGTGAAGAAAAAAATTTTGTTATTGAGAGGTCCGAAATTCGTTACATAGAGGTACATAAGCAGTATAACATCTAAAATGTCATGGGACAAGGTAAAAATTCGTTATATAGAGGATTTCGTTATCTGGAGGTTCGTTATATAGAGGTTCGACTGTATATTTTTTTAACTTTGCAACACTGTTTTCTTGTATTCACTTATCACTTTCACTATATGTACTTAAACAAGAATCTTACTTGGTATATGTATGTGAGTTAACTCTCAAAGATTAATAGTATCTCCATTATCGAGCATCACTGACCGGCGGTTGTAATAATAAATAGACTGCAAGCTGTGTACCTATTCAGTACAACCCCCGGTCAGTGATGCTCGATAATGAAGATACTATCAATCTTTGAATGTTAACTCGCATAAATACCAAGTAAGATTCTTGTTTAAGTACATTAAGTACTTTTATATATATATATATATATATATATATATATATATATATATATATATATATATATATATTGTAACGTTTTTTATATAAACCACTAAAACAATAAGTAACAAATAAGAATTTGGAATATATTATAAGTGAATTAGAAATGGATAAACAGAAAATGTAAACACTTGAGTCAAAACCTAAAAAAGGTTATGATACAATATTAAAACCACATTTAAAGAAGAAACAGCACTCAATTATAAATAAAACATCACAAGATTAAGAAAGAAATTTACAAGACATAAAATTATTGCATATAATATCAAAACTTAACTGTTCATGAAAGGAGATGAAAAATCAAATAATCAGTGTGTTATTTAATAGATGTTTCAAGAATGAAAAAAAAGTTTTATTCTTTTTCTGGTGGATTTAATAAAAGATCTTTGGTGTGGGTGGAAGCTTGAAGAATCTTGAAGATATCTTTTAATAATTTGTTCATCTTCATAATACTTGTACATCCAAAAATGTAATATACCATTTTATACCAATAGCCATTACTGGGTTATACAATGTTGACCAACATTATACATTATCCTATACTTTGTTTTTAATTTACTTAGTTTGGTTATTCAGATAATCTAAATATGCTTTAGATTTAAGTAAAATCTATACTTGAAATAAATTGACAAGTACTTGCAAATAACTATAACTCAATAATGTCTAATTAATTTGTAAAATTTCCTATATTTCCCCATTAAAATTTTTTTTTATATTTTCCAGTTGATAGGCTTAGCTTATGAAGTGCATGACAGCGAGATGGCTGCCAAGGAAAAAGACTTGACAGATGATTCTCCACATTTAGAAATTGAGAGCAATAGAGTAGCTATTCCTAGTTTCTTGGATGTTTTTCATTACAGCTTCTGTTACATTGGAGTGTTAACAGGTTAGGTAAAACAGTCTTTAGTAAAATAATTTTATTATTATTATTAATGTATTAAAATGTTATCATTAAAATAAATAATAACATGTTGTACAGTAGGTTATAAGTTAGCTTAATATTAGTTCAAACTTGCCAACTGTTAAAAACTTACAAAAGGAAAACCTAGGTATGTCAAAAGACAGTAGTGAAATGTTTATTTCATGCTAAAATTCTTATGTTAACTCATTGGCATATTTGGACAGAACATTTCAGTCGTACTGCTGTGGTGCCCTGACATTTCTGGATGGCACTGTTCCGTCCAGTGAAGCTCCTAGTAGTTTCACATTTTTTTTTGTTGCTATATCGCAGCATTTGCCAGGACGATTATTGTTACTAGGTGAATCAGCAATATTTGTTCTATAAATGTTTTGTTTTTTAGGAGGGGTAACATTTCTGGAAATACGAATATAAAAAGTAAACATCGCATAAAGTTTTAAGCTTGTGTTTGGTGTAAACAATATTATGTTGCGGTTTACACTCGAAAGAAATAGACAGATTTATTTATATTTATGTTTATTTGAGCAACTCGAGTTGCGTCATGTTTAACTCGAGTTAACTGTTGAATATATGATGTGCCGGTTAAATATCAAGTTGAAAGTTTATTTATTTAGCACGTTTGTCAACTAATTTGTTGCCCTTATCAAGTCTATAAACATTTTACATTTCATTAAATAATTAAATTAATAAAGTTATAAGAGTAGTTTTATAAAGTATACATTTCAAGTAATAAGTCCTGAAAGTTTCAAGATAGTATAATGATAAACAAAAACGTTATAGACGTTTTATTAAAAGTCTTTGAAAGTACCAAATTAATAGGAATTCTCATGGTACACTAGGCTCTGAAAAAACTGGCATGCCAATGGGTTAATCTGTTATTGAGAAGTATCATTATGGTAGGTAAGTAGTACTTGATTCAGATTTTAAGACTATTAAGTAAGCATTTCCTTTCTTGAGTGAATGGGGCAGTACTAGATTTAAAATAGAAAATGATATTCTGCAAGGGGCTACATGCTGTACACTTTTCAAAGTTTGTGTTATGAGATCTCACTGTAAACTGCTTTGGGATTGTGTAGCTGCAATTAAAGTGAACACCATCATCTTATGGGTTATGGTTGTAGACCAAAGCAGGGTAATATAATGATATACAGAATGGCCTTTCATAATATTATTAATTTTTTCATTAAATATTTCATTAACATTTGTTCACCAAAATCTGTGTGTGGATGGAAAGTCATTGTGATTCAATCGAAGTCCAAAACTTTGGTGTGAAGCTGAATCCTAATCTACGAGGTTGAAAGATGGTTGCATGACCGCCCATACAAGATACAACATGTACAGTCAATGGCTTTTTGCTTGTGCCTACGCTGCACTAGGACAATACAACATTGATAGAGATTCTTTGATATGTACTGTAAAGTATTTATAAAACGCTTTACAATTATTTTTTTTTTTATTAAATATTTATTTTATTGATGATATCAAATTTCTATTTAGAACAAAAAAACTACTCAGGAACAATTCATAATTCTTTATTATAACAATTTTTTCTTTCAACATTTAAACATTACACAGAACAAAAATAAACTTAACAAATTTTAACACAATATACTAAACTCACTTTCTTTGATTTTTAGTTACAAATTTTCATATACCCTAGGCTAATTTTACGATCTCTTACTATCTCGGGGTTTATAGCATGGGCTATATTTTTTTAATTCTTAGGTTAATTAAATAAATTTTGAAAAACAATACTAAATTTTGAAATTAGTTTTAATAAATATTTTCCTGATGGAAAAACTTTAATTTGGAATAATCAAAAAGGCGAAACTATTTGAACTGGATTATGTTCTTATTACTATTAATCACAAGGTATCCTAATGTACAAAATTAAACTTCCCTATTATCCTAAGAGTCCACTAAAGTTTATTTTTTATAGCGCTATATATACTTAACTTATCAAATACCGAAATTCTGCAGTTCGCTTACGTAAGATTCCGTTCTCTTCAAATTTCACTTTTTACACACTTAAATTCGTTTTAGTTCCTTCAAATTATATTAGCACTGTACTTTATCTTTACATTTTCTTATCCTTATTTAAATTTGCCAAGTTTCTTCACAAAACGGTATAATTTTGACGAATTCCTTCCAATGTAAAATTTTGACTGGTCATCGCAGGTCCGATCTTGTAGCGTCACCCACGCTATCTCCAACTCAACTAAACTTCGTTTTTCTTTTAAAATGTTACAAATATGGCGGCCTCCTTCTTAAAAAAAAAATCATATGCTCTAATTTAACGAAGTTCCGTTCCTTCCCACTAGAGTCGACTGTACACTTGACCTATTTCTTTACTTTCACATCTGTTAATGTCAACGAACTATTTTCACCGTTTTAATTTGGTTAACATACTGTTTCAATTTTCCGATCCTTAACAAACCTTCCAGTGTTTATTTAATTACTATTATTAGTGTGTGAAGTGTCTTTGTGTTTTACTTTTGTAATAATTCGAATTGTGTGGGTTTTGACTGGACTTTTCCAAACATAACCTTTCAATTTTTTTTGTTTACAATCACGTTTTTTTTTTATATCTCCAGCAATTGTTTATGCCCTATGTTACTACAGTTTACAAATTTGTTTACACATAACTATTATTAGATTATCTTGTTTTTAAATTTTATTTGATACAACAAATTTCCTTATGCATTTACAGTTCAAATACCTTGTTTACATTTCTAGGCTTTTACCTAAATTTAGTTTCAATTTAATCTAACCAATCTTTTAATGAATTTCTTTTTAAATTTTGTGTGAGTTATTTCTAATTTATTTTTCCAATTCTTAAAGAACATTATATAGCCCATTCTATAAATGTTACAATGTTCCCTAATTTAATTTAAATAAAAAAATATTCCTAATATCTACATTACACATTCTTTACATTTTACTAGCTTGATTAAATATACATATTTTTTTTTAAAATTAAATTTCAATTAACATTTATTTCCTAATTGTACATTTTATTTAATAACTAATTGAACACATTTTTTATTGAGTAAGTACCTCAACACTTTGGCTAACTTATCGTCCATTGTCTTTACCACTTTTAGAATTGTCCACTTAAAAGTCATTTATACCTTCATCTGTCCACTTTCGTCCATTTATACTTAATTCTACAACACAATTTTATCTTAATTCTTTAACAATCAAATACTGAGCTGAAAACTTCAAGCTACATATTACTTAACTTATCTTCTAACAATACAATATACTTATAACTAACATTCAATCAACAATTCTTTAACAATTCTAACATATAGTAACAATAAATCATGTTCTGGTATTTACAATTCCTTCCATAATTATATATATTTTTTTTTTTACATTTATTACAATTGGAATCCTTCCAATCATAAGTCTGATTCAATATTTATTTAACATATATTCTCTGATAGCGTGTCTTTAAATCCCAGCCTATCCGAGTCATAGTATGTCTAGATTTGGTCAAATTGGTTATAACATTTCTCTTTCCCTTATTTCTGTTTATTCCTTGTTTATTATTTATCTCATATTTATTTTGCTTTTAACTTCATCTAACTCTCAGTTCTAAGTTAGTATTTTATCTCCCCTTCCAATCTCACATCCAGTTCAATTATTTTCTTATATCATCTCAGTTTATTTTGTATGAAGTTTAACATCTAATATTTTTAAAGGTTGCAATCTTATATCCTCTATTTGATCATATCTATAGGTCTTTCGATTACACTGTCCCTATATCAACGAATATAAATTTTGTTTTAATACTTATATATATATCAACGCAGATTCTCCCTTACAATACGACGAAGTTTAAATACACAATTACCATATTTTTATTACAACGATGCTTTAATATTTATTATCATAGATTCATATTTCTTTTATAATATATAATATATACGACGAAGTTCCATTATTTATCAACGCAGATTCTCCCTTACAATACGATGAAGTTTAAATACAAAATTACCATATTTTATTTATTACAACGATGCTTCAATATTCATTAACATAGATTCATATTTATCTTTATTCATTATTCGACGAAGTTACTAATAAATTATCGTAGATATAGTTACCATCCCTTAAACTTATCTCCTGCTAACGTTTTCTTATACACATAGTCACCTAGAGTTTATTCATATTGCTTCCTTTACCTATATTTAATATCTCCCTTCCTATTTTATTTTTATTTTTCAATATCCAGTTCACCTGGATACATGTCATATTATTGCCTGTGTCTCTTAATGCCTGTAAACTTGTTTCCTCTATTTAATTTCTATTCCTGGGTTTCCTATTGTCTTAGTTTTCCGACTGACTGTGGGCACCATGCTCTTTTCTTGTCCCCACGCCTGTCCTTGCCTTAACACCGTTTACATCTCCATTGTATCTCTCATCTGCTTCATAAGTTCTATTTTCTCTGTTATTCTCATATTTAAATTCCATCTCCCACTTTCCAAACTCGAGTTGTGCCTCCACATTCATTAACATATCCGTACCTCTGATAAATTTTCTCAATAAGCCTTGTACCACTAAGCTTTGAGACGGATATTTAACTCCTCCTATTTCTCCTATTACCATTTTCATTTTATTAAGCTTTTCAATCTTCTTATTTGTCGCGGTTTGAATGGTTAAATTTTTTATTTGCCATATTTCTAATTTTCCCATTTTAATTCTATCTCCTAACCTTCCTTGCTCTCCTAATATTTTCTCCCTTACATCTTCGACTTTCCTAAAACGCTCATCTGTTATCTCTCTTTCTCCTATCACCTTTAATTTTAACTCTCCTAACTCTTCTGTGTTTTTCTTAGTTATATTTTCTACTTTCTCTATCTCTTTTTTATTAATTTCTACCACATCAGCTATTATTTCATTTGTTTCCTCAAAATTTTCCTTAATCTCCTCCTCTAATTCTTTATCTTTCTCCTCTATGTCTCTTCTCACATCCTCTATTACAGTATTATTCTCTGTCCTCAACTGTCGCCTCATATCCTCTATCATTTTCCTATTGTCCTCCCTAATTTCATCTTTTATTAATTTTAGATCCTCCTTCATCTCTCTCATTTCATCTCTATCTTCCTCTAATTTTTTTTTTATTTCCCTTATATCCTCCTTTATCTCTCCTTTTACTTCGTTTATATTCTCATGTAATTCTTTTTTATTTCGTCCATCTTATCTAATTGTCTATTTATTTTTTCATTATTTATATCTAATTTTCTATCTAGATCCTTTCTCCCTTTATTTATGATTACTCTCATTTCCATTAAAGTCCTCATCATATCCCTTAAATCTACATTCTCATTATTTCCCCGTTCCTGTTGGGTTTGCATAGGTGGTAGTCCCCTAGCTTCCTCTACCTCAATGTTTCCTATTGGCATATCTGTGCCTTCCAATTCTATTTCTTGCACTTCCAAACTTGTCCCTCTTTCCTGGTCCCCTACAACTACCAGCTCGCCTATAATATTTTCCTCCCTGTTTTCGAGCCCCTCCTGAAAACTAACAAATCTCCCCTGAGCAGCCCCTTCTGTTTCTATCGCCCTTTTCCGCCTACCCTTTTCTAATTGTTCCCCTTTTTCTGTTTTTTTAGCTTTTTCTCCCCGCAAATTATACGATTCCCTTTCATCAGACATATTTTTTCTTTTTTTTTTTAGCTATTAGTAAAATTATTTTACAAAATTAAACAATTTATATATATACTATAAACTACTAAACCTAGCCTTGACTCTATTCAACTCAGTGTTTAATTTTACAAAATCTTTTCTAAATCTATTTCCAGTTCAAATGTTTTTCATATAAAAAGTTCTAAATTAATTTTGTTTCAAAATCTCTCTAAATAAATTTTATCTCTTATTATATCGAGCTCCCACGTTGTCGCGCCAATTATAACATAATTATAAAAAAAGACGCAACGGGGTTTTTATTATTATTGATTATTTAATGTCTATTTAAAAAACAAAAAAAACTCAGAAATATTTTAAATTCTTTATTATTACATTTTTTATTTCTAATAATCGTACCCCACGTTGGTGTGCCAAATGTAAAGTATTTATAAAACGCTTTACAATTATTTTTTTTTTTATTAAATATTTATTTTATTGATGATATCAAATTTCTATTTAGAACAAAAAAACTACTCAGGAACAATTCATAATTCTTTATTATAACAATTTTTTCTTTCAACATTTAAACATTACACAGAACAAAAATAAACTTAACAAATTTTAACACAATATACTAAACTCACTTTCTTTGATTTTTAGTTACAAATTTTCATATACCCTAGGCTAATTTTACGATCTCTTACTATCTCGGGGTTTATAGCATGGGCTATATTTTTTTAATTCTTAGGTTAATTAAATAAATTTTGAAAAACAATACTAAATTTTGAAATTAGTTTTAATAAATATTTTCCTGATGGAAAAACTTTAATTTGGAATAATCAAAAAGGCGAAACTATTTGAACTGGATTATGTTCTTATTACTATTAATCACAAGGTATCCTAATGTACAAAATTAAACTTCCCTATTATCCTAAGAGTCCACTAAAGTTTATTTTTTATAGCGCTATATATACTTAACTTATCAAATACCGAAATTCTGCAGTTCGCTTACGTAAGATTCCGTTCTCTTCAAATTTCACTTTTTACACACTTAAATTCGTTTTAGTTCCTTCAAATTATATTAGCACTGTACTTTATCTTTACATTTTCTTATCCTTATTTAAATTTGCCAAGTTTCTTCACAAAACGGTATAATTTTGACGAATTCCTTCCAATGTAAAATTTTGACTGGTCATCGCAGGTCCGATCTTGTAGCGTCACCCACGCTATCTCCAACTCAACTAAACTTCGTTTTTCTTTTAAAATGTTACAAATATGGCGGCCTCCTTCTTAAAAAAAAAATCATATGCTCTAATTTAACGAAGTTCCGTTCCTTCCCACTAGAGTCGACTGTACACTTGACCTATTTCTTTACTTTCACATCTGTTAATGTCAACGAACTATTTTCACCGTTTTAATTTGGTTAACATACTGTTTCAATTTTCCGATCCTTAACAAACCTTCCAGTGTTTATTTAATTACTATTATTAGTGTGTGAAGTGTCTTTGTGTTTTACTTTTGTAATAATTCGAATTGTGTGGGTTTTGACTGGACTTTTCCAAACATAACCTTTCAATTTTTTTTGTTTACAATCTTGTTTTTTTTTTATATCTCTCCAGCAATTGTTTATGCCCTATGTTACTACAGTTTACAAATTTGTTTACACATAACTATTATTAGATTATCTTGTTTTTAAATTTTATTTGATACAACAAATTTCCTTATGCATTTACAGTTCAAATACCTTGTTTACATTTCTAGGCTTTTATCTAAATTTAGTTTCAATTTAATCTAACCAATCTTTTAATGAATTTCTTTTTAAATTTTGTGTGAGTTATTTCTAATTTATTTTTCCAATTCTTAAAGAACATTATATAGCCCATTCTATAAATGTTACAGTACATAGCAAGGCAAATGGAGATTAGTGCCTTGGGAACACCCTCTGTGTGCTATTCTCACAGTCAAACATTATTAAAAATGTCTTCAAATGTAGAGTCGAACAAATAACCCCTTTTCTCTAATGTATGGTTTTTTATCCTAAATATTAACTAACATTATATTAATAAAAAAAATCTTGTTGTAAATTTGTTTTCCTCACAGATCAATTGTACTATTTTCTAATGTGCCTATTTTGTAATTATATCATTAAATATAAGTTTACAGAACACATTAAGTGGGTTATTGAATTCATTTATATTTCACTGATTAAATCATCATGGAACTTGCTATGACATGTTTTGAAACCATTGTTTCATGGACGAAGCCTAAGTGCCTTCAAGCAGGCAAAGCTTTGTCAATGTAACAATGGTTCCAAAACACGTCAGTATAGTAACTCAACAGTTCCACTTAGTTCTTCAAATAATTACTTAAGACACATTAAGTCTTTTATTTAGCCTTAATTATTATTATTAGATTATTGCATTATTCATTCTTGATGATTTTGGCACTGTTTACCATTGAAAAGATTTGAATAATAAAAAATTCTTGTATTTGAATATTCTCAGTCGTTTTGTTGGTGTGCGTGCATGCTTGCGTGTTTGTGTGTGTTTTCCCATACTTTGAATAATTTTTTACCTTAAAAATGATTTTGACATAGTGTTTAAATATTTTACTTCTTTTGTAGGACCTTACTTCAAGTATCGCATGTACTGTGATCTGTTCACCACTCCATTTGCTGACTGTGCTCCTTGTTTACAAGCTACATTAGATCGTTTGAAACCAGTTCCATTCTGGGCTGTAGCTTTTCTTATGTCTTCTTACATTTTTCCATTGAAGGTATGTTGCTCTCTTTCTCACAAACGAACACACACACACACACACACACATACACACACTGCCACAGCCAAACCCATATATTTACTCATCTTTGCTACACGCTTTCACCTCCCTTATCAAGCGTACCCGCATTCATGTGTTTTAGCCATTTAATTGACATGCTGATGATGGCTACTGTAGGGCTGAGACGCGCCAGTTCAACCGCGGTCAAAATATGATCCCACCCGACTTACCAGATCCTTGTACCTGTGATGTGTAGAGCGTGATCTGATAGTGGATTAATCCCTGGACTTTTTTTAAAAACCAACCAAAATGTTCAATCAGAATTATATAAATATATATTTATAAATTTTTATTTAGTTGTAGAATTATTGTATTAATTTGCTGTTTCAAGAATATTACTTAAAAAATTTTTTTTTTACTTCGACTTGAATTATTGACTTTTACTCTTGTTGATGGTTGGAAAAATGAAACAAATTTTATTTAGTTGATTTACCAGGATAATTATAATAATTTATTAGGATTTATTTAGTCGATTTACCAGGATTTACGGGATAATTATAATAATTTTCAACATTGATTCTTCTAACTTGATTTGATTATCGTGAAATCAATATATATATCTAAAAACTTCTTTTCAAAATATGATATAAGATTTGTCCTAATTTTATTAAATGTTTGCAATGACCCATAATTTTGACAAACTGTTATTTAATTTGAAATAAACTTAAATCCTTCATAAAATTCATTAACATTCTTATAATGCTTGTACAAAATTTCATCAATTATATTGTTGACACTATTAATTAAACTTCTTGAACATTTGTAATTATTTGACATATTGGTTTTTTATACTTAAAATTACACACATAAAATGACATACAGAGTTAAATACAGCTTGAGAATAATTCATACAAATTTATTTTATGTTCATAAATTTATTTCTAGAATTATGAGGTGACATTACTTCCTAATTTTAATTTTAATTTATGTTTGTACGCTCAAACATAAATCTGAAGGATTTCAAAACCAAATTTATATTAATTTCACTAACTAATTATATGGTAGTTTGATCCTGGTTGTTTAATATATTATATATAGACATAAATAAGCTATATGTACTTAAGTAATTGCTCATTAATTATTGATTTTCTTTTTAAATTTCTTATTCAATTACTTTGACTGAATTTAATTAAGTTATGTTACAACTGACTTTAAATATTTATTGTTTTAACTGGCTTGTTATAACTTTCATTTAATCTTGGAATTTAGAACTAGCATTTTATATATGAATAATTTTTATTTTATTACCACTAATTATATTTCTGTTTAAAAGAAACTCATGTGCTTATGTATATATTTTTAATTATAAATAATTAATTAGTTTAGTTTAGTTAACTAATTCAAAGACATTTGAATTAAATAATTTTACAAAACTTTTGTGAGTCTAATAAAAAGTTAATTAGTTATTAAAAATCTGACTTGCCCCAAAAACTTTCACTGTGTTTGTTCTTCTTCTCCCATGGTCTTGGAGGATAGAATCTTGATGCACTCGCTAGTGACTGTTTTAAGGCTGCCTTTAAAACTGTTTATAATTGGTTACATTGAAAAATTTTAAGTTCGAATAGAGGACATTTGAAGACAGGGCATCTCCACTTCCATCTTGGGCTTAGCCATGGACCAGCATTTTAGAATCGTCATCCTGGATCTACGGAATAAACCGTCCGCTCGCCCCGAGAGTTGATTTTCGTCTCCTCGTATCAGACCTCCCCACTACCTTAGTTTACCCACTTGCTAGCATTTAGAATTCTGTTTAAACTGGAACATACTCTGTCCTTTCAACCCTACTTTCCGAGATTTGTGCTCGTTTTTCTATTGTTGCTCTAAAATATAACTTATGGTTTAAAAATTTAATATTTCTTAGCGGTATGGTCCTTTTCATATTTTTGTATTTTATTCCAAATGTAAATGGTAGTTTTACACCACTGCGTTCGGTAGTTTTATTTTATCAGTACTACAAAAATTCCACACTTGATACTTTTATCAATCTAGTAACCATTTATTATTTACAATTATGTCAAAAATTTGTTAATAAATAATATTTTACAATATTCAGCCTCTGTTAGTTTTATTTTCTTAAATTCTGGTGGTTTTTTATTATGTAATTTCATTTTTTATTTGATTTTCTCTAAATAATTAAAATTAATTTTATTTTAATTTTGCATGAAAATAAAATTATTTTTTTATACTAATAACGTTCCCTTCAGCCTGTTGGGCCACTCTTTGTTTACTTAATAAGATACCCAGACTGGCTTTGGACGCTACTGTACTTCCAGCTGATATATTTTAAAGATTTTGTATAGTATCAAAATTATGCTACTTTAAGACAGATTTAGTCGTCTCAACACACACACACACACACACACACACACACAAACTCCAACGGCCCTACCAACCATCACAAAGATAAAAATTTTGAACAAGCATCGCCGACCGAAGTCAGCCCTATGCTAACACTTGCCAAAATCTGCCAGAGAACCAGTCACTGGACTTTATTTTAAAAACATAACTCGTGGAAATATAACCCTTTGGGTACTGTTTACCGGGGAATGAATTCTTTTTAGGCATTTAGCTTAATGACTAGGGTGTCGGAGATTGTAAGAAAATTGTTTATTAAATAAATTTAAACTCAATTTGCAAGTTAGTAAAAAACACTATTTTTTATTTTATATCAATTTTCACTTTAGCACAGATTTATCAATTTCATAAAATTTATCTATATATTAATTTATTTCAGTATAACTTGTGAACAACCCTTTTAATACATTTGCTTTACTTTTGTCTTAGTTTACCAACATTTAGGTTTTTATCTATTTTGTGTACATTTAATTTTAATCTCCTATATCAACAAACATTAAAAGAATTTATTTCCAACATAATTTAATTGTCAGAAAACTTTTGTTTATATCTCAACACGCTTGGCCAACATTTTGGCTTTGCTGACATCAGGCCAAAATGTCGCCATATCTCCTTAGTGTTTCTTCACTTCTAATATAAATAAAGCCATTATTTTTATAACATAGTTTACTCATTACATTTTTTAAATTAAAAAGAGTTACTTGTCTTTTCATTTTCCCCAAAAATAAGTGAATTTACAAAATTATAGATTTGAACGAGAAGAAAGCGATTACCTTTATTTTTTCGTGCCGTTTCCTGGATCATGCCAGATTTTGAGCCGTGAAGCTTCTCTCCATGGTCTTCTTTCTTTAGCTTGTTGCTTTGTCACGTGTCGCTGTGAATTAAATTTTTTAAAAGTTTACTGTTCTCATCCCTGTTTGTCTAAATGAGTTTCCCTGACTTTATTCCTGATTTGAGAACAGTTTCTTGATAACTTGATGTTTACTTTTTTATTGTTTTCACATTTAACAGTTTGAAAATTTATGAATTTTGTAGTCCATTACGTTCGGTGAATCTTATTAATCACTTAAACAATAGTTTATGACTAGTTATTCCGAAGTTCAGATAGTCATAAACTATTGTTTAAGTGATTAATAAGATTCACCGATCGTAATTAACTACAAAATTCAAGAATTCAACACAGCAAGACAAATTCGGATAGACATAAACTGTTGTTTAAGTGATTAATTGAAAATTTATTTTGGCGAATTTTAATGTCACTATCTTCTACAAACCATTTACAGTTTATGAACTTTGGAAACCTTCGTTTTTTGATCTATTTGAAATGCAACACATTTTGTTTGAATTTAGCCAATTTTAAGGACCGAAATCCCTAAAAAAGACTTGGGAATCGCACAGTTACATTTTGCAACCACCTATTCCACGCACTTAGCACATGATTTTAGAATTTAACACTTTTAAAACAATTGAACAGGGGAGTAAGTTAAAACGTCGTCCAGCACTGACGAAACTTCGAAATTCACCACTACTTTCCCCTTTGTCTCCAACCACCCTCTCCATAGTACCTGGTCTTACCTGTTGTTTCTGATTCAATCAGCATACTTGTTAAAATGTGATGTAGTATCTTTCGATCCAACCCCTGATCCATAAGTCACGATTTCTGATAGATAGTGGCTTCTAAATTTGAGTACCAAAATTTAAATCTGACCATAACTTTTTAAATTTTGAATTTTGGCGATTTCATTATTTTTGATGTTTTTCATAAGTTTTCTTTCTACACATTTTCAAATGTCGATGAACTTTCTACATGAATTTTGACTTTTCTTTTTTTTTTGTTGCTTACCTCTTTCAAATCAATAAAAAAACTCTCCCCTCTAAAAATGGCTTCATTTTATATAGTTTCTTTGAAATAGCTGCTTATGACACTGTATTTATATTTATTTTTGAAAATTAAAATTTTCATTTTTTAAAAATTTCTATTGTAACGCTTATATTCTCAATTTAAGCCCATTACAGCACACGCACACCCTAATGCACACGCTCACACACACACACACACACACACACACACACACACTATAATGGACTTAATTGAGAATTCAAGCGTTAAAATGGAAATTTAAAATTTAAAAAATATAAAATTTTAATCTTCAAAAAATAAACATAAATATAAAAATAAATACAATGCCTTAAGCAGCTATTCAAAGAAACTTTATAAAGTAAAGTCATTCTTAAAAGGGAAGTTTTTTTAATTATTTTTGATTTGAAGGAGATAAATGAAGCAACAAAGAAAAAAGAAAGAAAAGAAAAAATTTATGTAGAAAGTCATTGGCATTTGAAAATTTACAGAAAGAAGAATTATGAAAAACCTCAAGAATAAGGAAATCGCCAAAATTCAAGATTTAAAAAGCTACTGCCAGATTTAAATTTTTATACTAAACTACAGATATTTTACAAACACCTGAAATAGTGACTTAAGGATCAGACCATTTTAAGGGGTAGATCGTATGATTCTACGACACTTTCTAAGAAGGATGCTGATTGGATCAGGGACATCAGGTGAGATCCGAAGAAATGTCGGGGTGTTAAAAACAGAAGATGAGGAGAGTCAGTAAGTTTGGAGATGCTGTCAACAATGGACGACGGTCATCTTACTCCGCTTTTTTTAAAAGTGTTAAATACTAACATCATGTGCTAAGTGTGGGGAAAAGTGGCTGCAACATGTAACTGTGCGATTCCCAAGCCTTTTTTAGAGATTTCGGTCCATAAAATTAGCTAAATTCAATCAAAATGTGGTACATTTCAAATAGATAAAAAAACGGAGGTTTACAAAGTTGATAAACCGTTAATAGCTTTTAGAATATACTGACATTAAAATTCGCTAAAACAAATTTTAAAACTGTTACATGTGAAACTCAATTAGAAAAGCAGAGATAGGAACAGTAAACTTTTGAAAAATTAAATTTATGATGATGCGAGGAACAAGCAGAGGAAGCCAGAACATAGAGAAGATCTTCACTCCACAAAATCTGGGAGGCCAAACTGGGGAATCTAACAAGGTATCAGGAATCGGCACGAATTAAAAGGTAGTTGCTTTCTTCTTGTTCAAATATAAAATTTTGTAAATTCATTTATTTTTGGGGAAAATGAAAATTTAAGTAATCCTTTTAAATTTAAAAAACATAATGAATAAACTATGTTATAAAAATAATGGCTGTATTTATATTAGAGGTAAAGAAAATGTATTAAAAGGGTTGTTCACAAAGTATACTAAAATAAAATAATATATAGATTAACAATTATGTTCTTTGTAAACAATAAAGGGGTTAAAATTATTACAAATTTGCCTAATGGTTTTATATCTTACAGTAATTATGATTAAGGAACTGTTAAGTTTGTTTTAAATACTAAAATAGAATAAATGTTGGAAAGGAAACAATATTAAAATTAACCCAGCATAACGGGTTGCAAGTGAAACTGGTTAGGAATTAACAAATCAAAATTAGTATAGAAAACAAATTTCAGAAGACAAATAATTTATGTTAAAGTAATTCTCAGATTTATAGAAAGTAAATAAATATAGTTCAAAACAAACAACAGTGTAAAAGCATATTTTAAATATCAAGTAATTCTCAGATTTATGGAAAGTAAATAAATATAGTTCAAAACAAACAACAGTGTAAAAGCATATTTTAAATATCAATTGATAAACTTAAAAAAGTTTGATTTCTGTATATATAAATGCTGACTTTACAAATAGTGTGTTAATATTGGGATCTAAATATGATGTTTAAAATTGGGTAAATGTTTCTGATGACATTAGTTGTAAATTTGAGTTATATTCTAGATAAGATTTGTTGACCAAATTGGACGAGGCTTAAGAAATGATGTTAAATGTTTAATATGTAAATTGTCTTTATAAAGTGTTGTATGTTAATATTTGGAATTTTTTCTTTCATAAATTGTTTTTTATATATAAGTAACGGGGGAAATGTTCAAAAGGTTTAATGTTAAATCGGGAAGTAAGTTTTTGCTAGATGGTTTCCTAAATAGGTGGGTTTGTTTTGAAGGACAGGAAATCTTAAATATGTATAGATTTTGTATAAATTATGAATGTTAATATGTGAAAATATGGGGTATACATATTTTATTTTTTGATTTGAATAGGTGAAACATTCTGGTAAAATGTGATATATTTGCATATGTGATTTTTCTTATGCAATTATAATTGTTAATATGTTTCTCCTTTTAGGGATATTTTGTGTAATTCTCTATAATTTAAATTTAATTGTAAATCGTAAGTTTTCAGGATAAAAATTTATGCTAGAAGTAATTTTTCAAAGGGTTACATTTGGAACCAAAGGGTTAAAAGATATTAAAATATTTAATTAACTAAGTTAGGGCAAAGTTATTAAGAAATAAATACTATGTTCATTTATAAAAGTTTTATTGTGCTTTGGGAACTATGTAAAATGTAGGAAGTAGTTTGGTAAGAAATTAAATTTTATAAAATTGATTAATCTGTGCTAAAGTAAAAATTGATATAAAATAAAAAATAGTGTTTTTTACTAACTTGCAAATTGAGTTTAAATTTATTTAATAAACAATTTTCTTACCCACTCCGACACCCTAATCATTAAGTTAAGATGCCTAAAAAGAATTCATTCCCCCGGAAACACTATCCAAAGGGTTAAATCTCCACAAGTTAGGTTTTTTAAAATAATGTCCAGTGACTGGTATATTTTGGTAAGCGTTGGCATAGGGCTGACCTCAATCGCCAATGCTTGTTCAAAATTTTTATCTTTGTGATGGTGGGTAAGGCCGTTACAACACACACACACACACACACACACACACACACACACACACACACACACACACACACACATACATACATACACACACACTTACATACACAACACACATACATACACCCACACACACATACACAAACATTCACAAATATTTACACACATACATATATTTGACGTTGATAAAAAATATGCTGGCTTGCATTAAAAAATAGGTAAAATTAGAGAACAACGAAGCTTGATATAATTTTGGGTTCTACGAAATAGTAAGGCTATATATAGGAGGGGATCCAGAAGGGGTTAGAGGCAAATAGCAGTATCAAGAGTACTTTGCCATTATATTGATTTGTAGATATATAATTTTCAGTTTTATTTATTGATCTTGTTTATTAATGATAACTATAGCATCAGCTTTTGTCGTAATAAGATTATTAGTTTGTAATTTTTGTTTAATGTAATGAATTTATAAGTATTGTTTTCTGTGAATATTGTTAGTTTTATTATTTTTAATTAACTTTATTATTTCATGTGATGCTTTAATTCTCATATTCTCTTGTTCATCTTCTTTTAATTTATTGATTGCCAATTCAGTGTCTACTATTATCGTATCAATATTTCTTTTCATATCTTTTTTAATGTTGATTTTATTTTTTGAAAAGAAAACTTTGACTTCTACTTTTATATCAGTATGCCCAGAGTGATGAGTTCTATACAGAATGTTCAGTTCTCTACAGACTGTGGTACCTATATCCGTCGTTCTTCAATTTCCGTATGCGGATGTACATAGGGATGTGTTTGTCTGAATGTGTATTCACAATGTCAGGACTAGGTGCTTATCCCCAAGTGACCCAGCCAAAACCTGGACAAGGACCTACAGTGGAGCATACTGCACTGGCAAATATGTAAGTTTATTTTAATTTTTCTAATTTCGTTTGATTGTATAATACATTAATAGATTTCACAGTTTTACTAATTTTTCTAATACAATTTTTTTCTAGTAATAATGATTTTAATTATTACCATGAATCTTAAGATTTATGAGTTAATCTGTGTTTTTAAATAAAGAAAAGTGTGTAAATTTTTTTTTACTTACTCTGCAATGCACATCATTTCCAGCAAGTAAGTTCTGTTTCAAGTGTTGTCATTGAAGCACTTTTATAATTTTGTGATTGTTTTGCCATTTGCACTGTCTTACTAGGAAGGTTTTATCATTGGTACCATTTCTTATTAAAACCAATAAAGCATATTCCAAGTGTCCAAATTTGTTGGTAAGCCTAATAAAATTGCAACCTGGTCCCTCATCTTAAACCGAAACCCTCTCCCAGCCACTTGGTAGAAGTAAGCAGTTTTACCATGTTTACAGATTTATTAATCCTAATATGCACATGTAAGTATGTGGCCTGGTCAGTTCAAACGTGTTAAGTAAATATTCAACTCGACTGAATAAATTGAACTCATATAATATCAATGAGCGGTACTGTTTTTTTTGTTCCATTATACAGTACCAATTTACCACATGACAGCGGATTTCTGTCACAACCACATACTACAAGAGTGTCACTTGTAGTCAGTCTTGTAAATAAGCTTGAAAATAACAGCATGTAATTAATAGTTCTCTAAAGTTTACTTGCAAATATGCCAAGTAGGATTTTTGTTTAAGCACATTAAAGTGTAAGTGATAGTGAATACAAAAAAAACAGTGTTGCTGTGATAAACACACTCACCAGACACACACACAAACACACATATATACCTAAAATGGGAATAATTAGAAAAAAGTTTTTTGTTTTAACACATTTCATTATTAATATTTTTATAATGATTCCAGTTACCTTATAATCAATAACTTTATCTCATTGTAAAAGTTTGTTTGACAAAATGTAATAGCTGTTAAAACATTTTACAAATTGTCTAATAATACCGTTTATAGGTTTTTATTTACAAACGACTTGATTACAGGATTGTTTTAATTGCAGAGCTGTGAGCCCAGAATTAGCAAAAAATCAGATATACAGTTTTGAAGCAATACGTAATATTGACGCTTGGAACTCAGACTTCCAGCCTACGATCAGAACATCAATGAAGTACTGGAATATGACAGTACAACACTGGTTAGCTGTTAATGTTTATAAAAGGTTTCCCATTAAGAAATACAGGTTAGTTTTACATAATTTTATTATTTATTAGGATTTGATATAACAGAACTGTAATTAACTGCTGCAAGTTGGAAATAGATGTACAACATTAAAGTTTTTAATAATTTAATTATTTTCAATGTTTTTTACAAAGTGTAAGTTTTTGACCACAATTGTTTAGATTTGAGCTTTACCTCAAAAAGGTCTGGAATCTAATTCTGTGACGGAAAGTAATAGTAGTAAAGAATTATCTGTTGTATAAGCAATTCAAAGCCTTATTAAAAAGTAACATTAAACTACCCTACAACTGAGTACATTTTATTAGCTATGTGGTCGGTTTTTGCTTGGATCTGTGTAGCTCTGAGTAGTTTCATAACAGTCTAGTATCTTACAGGTCTGAGTTACATCTCCTGTATTGTAATATAAAGGTCCAGTTTAGTCAAGTGCTGGTTTTTGTAGCTATGTGGTTGGATAGAATTTGCTTGGATCTGTGTAGCTCTAAGTAGTTTGATAAGAGTCTTAGTAGTCTTACAGGTCTGAGTTACATCTACTGTATTGTAATTCAAAGGTCCAGTTTAGTCAAGTGTTGGTTTTTGTAGCTATGTAATTGGAATTTGCTGGGATCTGTGCAGCTCTGAGTAGTTTCATAACAGTCTAGTATTTTACAGGTCTGAGTTACATCTACTGTATTGTAATGCAAAATTCCAGTTTAGTCAAGTGCTGGTTTTTGTAGCTATGTGGTTGGAATTTGCTTGGATCTGTGTAGCTCTGAGTAGTTTCATAACAGTCTAGTATCTTACAGGTCTGAGTTACATCTACTGTATTGTAATGCAAAGGTCCAGTTTAGTCAAGTGTTGGTTTTTTTAGCTATGTGGTTGGAATTTGCTTGGACCTGTGCAGCTCTGAGTAGTTTCATAACAGTCTAGTATTTTCAGGTCTGAGGTACATCTACTGTATTGTAATGCAAAAGTCCAGTTTAGTCAAGTGCTGGTTTTTGTAGCTATGTGGTTGAAATTTGCTTGGATCTGCGTAGCTGGGTAGTTTCATAACAGTCTAGTATCTTACAGGTCTGAGTTACATCTCCTGTATTGTAATATAAAGGTCCAGTTTAGTCAAAAGCTGGTTTTTGTAGCTATGTGGTTGGATAGAATTTGCTTGGATCTGTGTAGCTCTGAGTAGTTTCATAACAGTCTAGTATCTTACAGGTCTTGAGTTACATCTACTGTATTGTAATGCAAAGGTCCAGTTTAGTCAAGTGTTGGTTTTTTTAGCTATGTGGTTGGAATTTGCTTGGACCTGTGCAGCTCTGAGTAGTTCCATAACAGTCTAGTATTTACAGGTCTGAGGTACATCTACTGTATTGTAATGCAAAAGTCCAGTTTAGTCAAGTGCTGGTTTTTGTAGCTATGTGGTTGGAATTTGCTTGGATCTGGATAGCTGAGTAGTTTCATAACAGTCTAGTATCTTACAGGTCTGAGTTACATATCCTGTATTGTAATATAAAGGTTCAGTTTAGTCAAGTGCTGGTTTTTTACAAATACAGAAAAACATAACTGATCAGGAATTTACAAAATAACATGTTACGACTGCAACCCATTTTACATAGGGAAAACAACCAGATCATTTAAAATAAGATTTGAAGAACATTACAGAGCTTTTAAAATTAAAAATACAAATGCATCAAATGTTGCAGCACACCTAATATCACATAAACATGAAATAATAAATTACGAAAATAACCTAACCATACTTGAAATAAATAATAACCCAATAGAACTAAACTCTCTAGAAAAATACCCCATTTATCAAAACACACACAATATTTTAATGAACCTACAGACAACATATGTAGACGAGGTATTATTAAAAAACATTATACACGCGGCTCAAGAGGAAATATGTGTGACGTTAAGAAATACCATCATCACGGACCGAACATCCACACCAGAAAAATAGAGAAAAATTAATCAGTGATTCGTAATCAGGCGCCTCATCACATAAGGTAAAATTATTGCACTTAGTGGTAGAAAAAATTATTTATAAATAATAATAATAACTTCATAAAGTCAGTGCAACGGAAAAATAGTGGACAACGTGAAATATATATACATATATATATATATATATATATATATATATATATATATATATATATATATATATATATGAAGTTAATATATTACTATTGTAAGTAATTTTATCCACCATTAAGTGCAATGATTTTACCTTGTGTGATGAGGCGCCTTTCGGTCACTTGACCATTGTCGAATCACTGATTACTTTTTCTCACTTTTTCTGGTGTGGATGTTCGGTCCGTCGTGTTGGTACTTGGTGACGTCATACATGTTTCCTCTTGAGTCTTGGTTATAATGTTTTTGAATAGTATGTCTTCTGTATATGTTGTTTGTAGATTCATTAAATTGTTGTGTATGTTTTTATAAATGTGGTATTTTTCTAGTGAGTTTAGTTCTATTGGGCTATTATTTATTTCAAGTATGGTTAAGGTTATTTTTGTAATTTGTTATTTCATGTTTATGTGATACTAGGTGTGCTGTAACATTTGATACTTTTGAATTTTTGTTTTTGAATGCTCTATAATGTTCTTCAAATCTTATTTTAACGTAAAATATCAAGAATTTAACACCTACCAAGGTAAACAGCTGTACCGTAAATATCTTAACCTCAAAATCAAACTCCAGAATTGCATCAACAAAATAAATTTTAATAAAAAATGCTTAACACTTAATATAACACCAAAATACGCTAAATTACACTTGAAAAATAAACAAAATACAATTATCAATAAAGCAACAAAAATAGCCGAATTATACATAATTTAAGAAAACATTAAATCTGTCTACCATAAAAAAAGCCAAATCAACTTACAACTTTACACAACCAATTTGGAAATAATGAAAACATTTGATACTCTCACACCTATTATACACGAAAAACAACAAATTATAATAAAACATAAGACAAACACAATAAATAGACAAAACAGAAAAATCTAAAATTTATCAAAACAACAACATAACCTAAAAAATAGAACAATCTAAAATATCAAGAATATATATATATATATATATATATATATATATATATATATATATTGTAATATAATTATAAAAAAAACGCAACGGGGTTTTATTATTTATTATTTTATTTAATTATATCAAATTTCTATTTAAACCAAAAAACTCACTCAGGAACAATTCATAATTCTTTATTATAACAATTTTTATTTCAACATTTAAACAATACACAGAACAAAAATAAACTTAACAAATTTTAACCCAATATACTAAACTCACTTTCTTTGATTTTTAGTTACAAATTTTCATATACCCTTGGCTAATTTTACGATCTCTTACTATCTCGGGGTTTATAGCATGGGCTATATTTTTTTAATTCTTAGGTTAATTAAATAAATTTTGAAAAACAATACTAAATTTTGAAATTAGTTTTAATAAATATTTTCCTGATGGAAAAACTTTAATTTGGAATAAGCAAAAAGGCGAAACTATTTGAACTGGATTATGATCTTATTACTATTAATCACAAGATATTCTAATGTACAAAATTAAACTTCCCTATTATCCTAAGAGTTCACTAAAGTTTATTTTTTATAGCGCTATATATACTTAACTTATCAAATACCGAAATTCTGCAGGTCGCTTACGTAAGATTCCGTTCTCTTCAAATTTCACTTTTTATACACACTTATATTTTTTTTAGTTACGTCAAATTATATTTACACTTTATTAACTCTTTCAATTCACTTATCCCTGTTTAATCTTGTAAAGTTTCTCCACAAATCTGTATAATTTTGACGAAGTTTCTAATAAATAGAATTTTGACTGGTCCTGGCAGATTCGCTACCTTACTCGGCGTCCCACGCCAGACTGACTCTAACTACGCGTCCTTAGATTTTAAACAATTGTTTGTTTTTTTAATATGGCGGCTTCCTTCTTCAAAAAGAAATCATATGCTCTAATTTAACGAAGTTCCGCTCCTTCCCACTAGAGTCGACTGCAACTTGACCTATTTCTTTACTTTCACATCTGTTAATGTCAACGAACTATTTTCACCGTTTTAATTTGGTTAACATACTGTTTCAATTTTCTGATCCTTAACAAACCTTCCAGTGTTTATTTAATTACTATTATTAGTGTGTGAAGTGTCTTTGTGTTTTACTTTTGTAATAATTCGAATTGTGTGTGTTTTGAGCCGAATTCATAGAACATAACCTTTCATTGTTTACAATCGTTTTTCACTTTTCCCTTCAAGTAATTACTTATGCCCTATGTTAATAATATTTACAATTTTGTTTGAATATAATTATTATTAGATTATCTTGTTTTAAATTTCATTTGATACAACAAATTTCCTTATGCATTTACAGTTCAAATACCTTGTTTACAATTCCAGGCTTTTACCTAAATTTAGTTTCAATTTAATCTAACCAATCTTTTAATGAATTTCTTTTTTAAATTTTGTGTGAGTTATTTCTAATCTATTTTTCCAATTCTTAAAAAACATTATGTAGCCCATTCTATAAATGTTACAATATATATATATATATTAATATATTATTAATATCAATATATATATATTAATTATCAATATATATATTTATTTGTGCATATGTTAATTTTAATTTTTTAATAATCCTATTGATGTTGGTACTGTTTGCCAAGGAAAAGCTTTGAATTGTAAATTCAATAATAATTCTTGTATTTGTATTTTGACTTATTTCTTTATTAATACACATGCACATTGTGATATATATATATATATACCAACCAAAACTATATATATATATATATATATATTGTAATTTTATCTTTCTTTTTTTTAGTTGTTAATATAAATATAAATTCTTTATTATAAAACAACAAATAATAATTTTATTTGGGAAATAATACTTTATTGGGCGCCAGTTAGAATTACAAATACTTGTATTTCTAACAATAAAATAATAATGACACTTCCTTACATTCAATTTCTTTGTTTAATATTCTAGTTACAAAATTTTGTTTTTTTTTTATACAATTTCTATAATTCCTTATTTATATAACAAACACGAGACTCCTAACAGGTTATTCGGTGGGTGTGACAAATTAATATTAAGTTTATGTATATAATATTGTAATAAAAAATTTTTAAGAAAATGCCTAGGCTTAACGTTATTAATTTTTTTTTGAATTGACAATAATACTAGTTTACAATCTTTTCTTAGAATTAGTTACTTATCTTTAGTTAATGTCTTGTCCCAATGTCTAGCATTTAAATTTAGTTTTAGAACCACATATTCGCCACGAGGTTTCCTGTCTTAGGCTAGTAAGTCTTACCTTATATAAAATTTTAGCCAATCGTTTTTTTTCTTAGTTCCAATGTTTTTTATAACACAAATTTAGTTTTTGATTCACAGTTACTTATTTTTCACATTCCAATTTAAACTCAACATAATTTTAATAAACAGTTAGACTTATTTTTCCATGTTGGCATTCTAACACAACCTCCCTCATGTTGCAATCCCACACTCTAAAATCCTATATCCGTCCCCACACTCCACATTTCTTACATTACAAGTACTTATATATCCTTGTTCATTAAATCTGGATTCATACATATATCCATGTCACTCATTCATTCAATAGCTTCTTATTTTTATTTATTTTAGTCATATCCATTTTTCCTCTCTTAGTTACATCGAGTAGTTTTTTTTTTTTTTTTTTTAAGAAAACACCTTATTAATCTTCTTAGGATCTCCTCCTCAGATGGTGGTGGTGTCATGTTCCTTAAGATCACAACCCTTCCAATAAAATAATCAGCTCTACTCACTCCAGTTCCCACTCTATATCTTTCCATCTCAGTCCTCTCTTTTATACCTTCCTGAATCTCCTTGGCCCAATATCTATTCACAAATCTCTCCCTCCATTCTGTGTAGTTACCTATTTCTTCTCTTAGTGATTCCCACCATCTAGCAGCTCCTGCCTCCAATGCCTTGTCTATTACTCCTCTCCAGCTCTCATCTATCCTTTCATCCAGGTTGCAATTCATCTTTTGTATCATATATCTTTCGAACCGTTTCAAAAACTCCATCGGATTACCACTCCTACCATTGAATTTCGGTACTTCCTCTTGGCTTCCACATGATACTTGTATTACCTTTATGGCTTCGTTCCTATTCCCTCCATATTTCTCTATTTTTTTACTCGCTCATTTATCTGGTCAACTTTCTCATTCATCAATTGTTTTCCTCCTATTACCTCTAAATTAATTTTATCAATGTTATCTTTATTTTTCTCTACTTGAATTTCAGTTTCCACCAATTTTCGTTCAATGTTTAAGACGTGGTCTTTATTTTCTTTGTTTCTTTTGCCTAATTCTTCTTTCATATCCTTATTTTCCTGTAGTAAGTCTTCCTTTATAGTTTTTACAATTAATCCCATCTCTTCCTGTACTTGTAGTTTTATATTTTCAACTATTTTCTAGACAATAATACAATAATACTACTTTACAATCTTTTCTTAGAATTAGTTACTTATCTTTAGTTAATGTCTTGTCCCAATGTCTAGCATTTAAATTTAGTTTTAGAACCACATATTCGCCACGAGGTTTCCTGTCTTAGGTATTAAGTCTTCCCTTATATAAAATTTTAGCCAATCGTTTTTTTTTCTTAGTTCCAATGTTTTCCTTTTTTTTTATAACACAATTTTAATTTTTGATTCATAGTTACTTATTTTTCACATTCCAATTTAAACTCAACATAATTTTAATAAACAGTTAGACTTATTTTTCCATGTTGGCATTCTAACACAACCTCCCTCATGTTGCAATCCCACACTCTAAAATCCTATATCCGTCCCCACACTCCACATTTCTTACATTACAAGTACTTATATATCATTGTTCATTAAATCTGGATTCATACATATATCCATGTCACTCATTCATTCAATAGCTTCTTATTTTTATTTATTTTAGTCATATCCATTTCTCCTCTCTTAGTTACATCGAGTAGTTTTTTTTTTTTTTTTTTTTTTTTTTTTTTAAGAAAACACCTTATTAATCTTCTTAGGATCTCCTCCTCAGATGGTGGTGGTGTCATGTTCCTTAAGATCACAACCCTTCCAATAAAATAATCAGCTCTACTCACTCCAGTTCCCACTCTATATCTTTCCATCTCAGTCCTCTCTTTTATACCTTCCTGAATCTCCTTGGCCCAATATCTATTCACAAATCTCTCCCTCCATTCTGTGTAGTTACCTATTTCTTCTCTTAGTGATTCCCACCATCTAGCAGCTCCTGTCTCCAATGCCTTGTCTATTACTCCTCTCCAGCTCTCATCTATCCTTTCATCCAGGTTGCAATTCTTTTTTTGTATCATATATCTTTCGAACCATTTCAAAAACTCCATCGGATTACCACTCCTACCATTGAATTTCGGTACTTCCTCTTGGCTTCCACATGATACTTGTATTACCTTTATGACTTCGTTCCTATTCCCTCCATATTTCTCTATTTTTTTACTCGCTCATTTATCTGGTCAACTTTCTCATTCATCAATTGTTTCCTCCTAATACCTCTAAATTAATTTTATCAATGTTATCTTTATTTTTCTCTACTTGAATTTCAGTTTCCACCAATTTTCGTTCAATGTTTAAGACGTGGTCTTTATTTTCTTTGTTTCTTTTGCCTAATTCTTCTTTCATATCCTTATTTTCCTGTAGTAAGTCTTCCTTTATAGTTTTTACAATTAATCCCATCTCTTCCTGTACTTGTAGTTTTATATTTTCAACTATTTTCTAGACAATAATACAATAATACTAGTTTACAATCTTTTCTTAGAATTAGTTACTTATCTTTAGTTACTGTCTTGTCCCAATGTCTAGCATTTAAATTTAGTTTTAGAACCACATATTCGCCACGAGGTTTCCTGTCTTAGGTATTAAGTCTTCCCTTATATAAAATTTTAGCCAATCGTTTTTTTTTCTTAGTTCCAATGTTTTCCTTTTTTTTTTATAACACAAATTTAATTTTTGATTCATAGTTACTTATTTTTCACATTCCAATTTAAACTCAACATAATTTTAATAAACAGTTAGACTTATTTTTCCATGTTGGCATTCTAACACAACCTCCCTCATGTTGCAATCCCACACTCTAAAATCCTATATCCTTCCCCACACCCCACATACCACTGCTTCTTTGATATTCCTCTCTCTTCCTGAACAGCTGAGTTTTTTACACTATATGTACTAATTCTATGTTGATTTTACAATTCAGTGGTTTAAATAAAAAACGTTACAATATATATATATATATATATATATATATATATAATAAATTATTCTAAAGATTAGATTAGATAATTATTTTCCTGAAGATGCTGGCACTATTTTATAGGCGGAAAGCTTTGAATAAATATATTCATTAAAAGTATTCTTGTTTTTGAAATATTTTTAATTTATTAACTATATTACAAGTAAACATATCACCATATTTAATATATATATATATATATATATATATATATATATATATATATATATATATATATATATATATATGTATATATATATATATATATATATATATATATAAAACGTTATCCATTGTTTTTCCGTTGCACTGACTTTATGAAGTTAATATATTACTATTGTAAGTAATTTTATCCACCATTAAGTGCAATAATTTTACCTTGAGTGATGAGGCACCTTTCGGTCACTTGACCATTGTCGAATCACTGATATTTTTCTGGTGTAGATGTTCGGTCCATGATATTGGTATTTGTTGACGTTACACGCACTTTCTCTTGATCTGTGTGTATGATGTTTTTATATAGTATGTCTTCTGTATATGTTGTTTGTAGATTCATTAAATTGTTGTGTATGTTTTTATAAATGTGGTATTTTTTTAGTGAGTTTAGTTCTATTGGGTTATTATTTATTTCTAGTATGGTCAGGTTATTATCGTAATTTGTTATTTCATGTTTATGTGATATTAGGTGTGCTGCAACATTTGATACTTTTGAATTTTTGTTTTTGAATGCTCTATAATGTTCTTCAAATCTTATTTTAAATGATCTGGTTGTTTTTCCTATGTAAAAAGCGTTACAGTTGTTGCATGTAATTTTGTAAATTCCTGATAGGTTATGTTTTTCTGAATTTGTTTTGTGGTTTGTGTTATTAAGATATTTTATTATTTTGTTGTTTGGTTTGTATGTTGGAGTGTAGTATTCTTTGTTGTATATATTTGTTATTTTTTCTATTTTGTTATTGGTGTATTTATATTTTAGGTAGATTTTTTTATTTTCATTATTTTTGTGTTCCGGTTGTAGTGTTGTGTTGAGTTTAGTTTTTTTTGTGAATTTATTGTATATATTTTTTATAATGTATTTGTTGTATCCATTTTCTATTGCTATTTTTGTAATGTCATCTAAATCTTCATTTAATTTTTGTTTGTTATCCTGTGTGTATTTTATTGCTTTATTTATCATGTTACTGTAAGTGTTAATTTTGTGTGTCCAGGGGTGGTTAGATTTGTAGTGTATTGTGGTGTTGTTGGAAGTAGGTTTCCTGTATACTGTAGTTTCTATTTTATTATCATTTATATTTAAAGTGATATTGAGATAGTTGATTGTTCTATTTATTTCTGTTTCAACGGTGAATTGTATGTTTTCGTTGTATGTATTTAGTTTGTTTAATATTATGAAGTGTTCGTTGTGAATGTTAGGTTGGTATATTACAAGTATATCGTCTACATACCTTGTCCATAGTGAAATATTGTGTGTGTTTAGTATAGGTTTAATTATTATTTGTTCAAAGTGTTGTAAATATATTTCTGACATGACAGATGATATGGGTGAACCCATGGGGAGTCCAGTTGTTTGTTTATAATATTTATTGTTAAATTGGAAGTAATTTTGGTTACATATGTGTTTGGTTAGCGTAATGATACTATTATGTTTCTTTTTTCGTTATTGTGTATTAGTTTGTTTTTTATTATTTCTATGGTTTCTTCTATTGGGATACTTCAAAAGTATCAAATGTTGCAGCACACCTAATATCACATAAACATGAAATAACAAATTACGAAAATAACCTAACCATACTAGAAATAAATAATAACCCAATAGAACTAAACTCACTAGAAAAATACCACATTTATAAAAACATACACAACAATTTAATGAATCTACAAACAACATATACAGAAGACATACTATATAAAAACATCATACACACAGATCAAGAGAAAGTGCGTGTAACGTCAACAAATACCAATATCACGGACCGAACATCTACACCAGACAAATATCAGTGATTCGACAATGGTCAAGTGACTGAACGGTGCCTCATCACTCAAGGTAAAATTATTGCACTTAATGGTGGATAAAATTACTTACAATAGTAATATATTAACTTCATATATATATATATATATATATATATATATATATATATATATATATATATATATATATATATATATATATATTAGGACCATAGTTAAATTTGATGTTATTAATAGCTACCATGGAAATATATCTAATGGTACTGTAACATATTTAATCAACTGTTTTTTTTAAAGTTTTATTTTATATTCTTTACGTTGTGTGAGATTCTGCTTTGTGGTTGGATGAGCAGTAGTTTGTTGGTTAGGTTTTGATTGATTGATGATTGGTGTTTTTTTTTAAATTCGTAGGTTGTCTAGATTACAGTTTTCCTTATAAAGCTTATTAATGAAGTCATATATGACAGAAATTTTTTCATTAGCAGACAAAATATATTGCTCACTGATATTAAAACTTTAGTTTAAGAACTTTTGGCAGTAAAATTAATCAACATGGTTTGATTTTTTAAAATGATTTTACATATTTTACTCTGATGTAAAATATAAAAAAGAAGGGTAAAGATAATAAAAATAAATAAATATCATCCCGTTTATAATGTTATTCTTTTATAAGACCTAACACAAAAATTTATTTTAGGAATATTTTGGTGGGTTAAAGTGGTGAGCTATCTTGTTACTCTTTTAATTGTATAAGATACATTTACTTAAATTTTTGTGTACATGGTAATTTTATACTTTCAGAATGCCTGTTACTTTTATGGTGTCTAGTATATGGCATGGAGTATATGCAGGCTACTATCTTTGTCTATGTTCTGTGCCCACATACCTTCCTGCAGAGGACATGTTCCATAAAGCTTTTAAGGACAATAAACTGTCACCTGTTGTAAGTTCATAAAGGCAGAATTGAAATACTTATATAAAAATATAAGAAATGTGTTTAGAAATAACAATTTATTTCATAAACTTGAAAAAATGTATCTGCTTGATTAATTTAATTTTAATTTAGACTGTTTAACACATTTTTTCTCTTGATGCCTGTGTGATGTGATTGAAGCAACAAATATGAACTTTTTTCTAGAATTATTTCTAAAATTTGATTTTGTATAGAAATATTTTTAATGAAACAATTTATTGAGATCTGTTTATTTTCATAACAGCAATAGTTTATGAAAACTTTGGTCTTTCTAATAATTTTCCATAATTTTTCTTTCATTTGGTGTACGTTTTTAAAATTTTTAAAACGCTTTATTGGACCGAAAGTTATATAAATTAGATTAAATATTAAAAAGTGAGTCCACCTGCACTAGAAACCATTTGGAGCTACATGTCCTTGGTGTACTCCAAACATTGACTGAGCAGTTGTACCTTACAAATTTATATTTGCTACATAAATAACAATATTCAAGTCATTGTGTGTTTTACGAGTAATTTTCGTTTGGATTTTTCAAGTAGCTTTGTTCAAATAGTGCATCTTTGAAAAATGTCATTCTAGAAATATTTTTTCAAAACTTAAGTTTCAACCCCAGTTTAGTATGCTAAAGAATTGTTTATTTTTTATATGTATATGTTTATAATATAGTTGTATGGTACATACATAACTGTATCTGATAGACCAACATGTTCTTGATTTCAAATAAATGATAATCTGAAATTCTTCTGTAAATAACTTTAATTTCATTATACTATATAGAATATTAATGTTTGTTATGGATTCAGGTATCAATGCTTAATATCAAACTATTTCTATTATATCACACTATTCATAATGAATTTCTTTTTTAGGTAAATTATGTTTGGATATTTATTCGCTACTGGTGGAAAATGTTGCACTTCTCCTATTGGTCGATGGCATTTTCCCTCCTCAGCATTGACTCCTGTCTTCGCTATTGGAGCTCAATTTACTTCATTCCAAATATACTAACTGTCATCATGTATGTGATTGGGTTTACAGTGTTGAAACCAAAATATTCACAATCCAAACGTTCTGAGAAAAAAATTGAATGAAGATATGGGAAAAAGATCTAATTCAGTTAGTTTTGTATTTATTTATAAAAAATATAATGTATTTTATTCAAAATTTTAGGGTCGTGTTGAACTTAAAATTGAAGTTCATGGTGTTTATAATAAAAATGTCCTTGCAGTTTTTGTGTTGTACGTCTTGAGGTTTGTCTTGTCCATGACTCACAGTATTGAACAATGCACTGACATAGTGCAAAAAGCGTCTGCTGAGAATTATCAGTAAGTAGTTTTTTTTGCCAAGTGATACTAAAAGTGTAAAAATGTCTTTCTCGTAAAATAAAAAAGCTATTTAAATTTAGAGAAAATTCAGTTTAAATGTCAGTTGATGTATATGTAGACTTTGAATGTTGTTTTCCACAATAGTGGTAGTAAAATAAGAATACTGGATTTTTAAAAATATTTTGGTTTGTAGATTTATAGAAAATAAAATTAGTTTGTATATTTTTGTAATATAATTTATTAAATATATAGATTTGTTACAAAAACAAAAGAGGTAAACAAGTAAAACATGTTTTAATGGCAGAAAATTAAAACTTTTACAATTGATCTAAATCATTTTTGTAAGCCATTTGGCGTTTACCTCAATCTTGCTAGACACCTCACAATTCTTTTGACTTTTTATGACGTCTACACGAGATAAAAGAATTGTATATCAAGGTGGAATGGGCTTGGGACTAGTGTGGTCTCCAGTATTTCATCTAAGCCAGCCTTCACTTCACTGTAGAGACACTCACATTGAATAGAGAAAGGAATAATTTTGTAAATTATCAGATAATATAGGTTTTGCTCTTCATCTGTATCTAATTAATATTTTCTTTGTAATGTTGTAAGAGTGGCAGCCTGAACATTTAGGCAGCTCTCATTGTATTCATAATCCATAATTAAGTACAGAAAGAGATATATCCTTTGGTTTATACTTATTAAAAAACCGTATAGATTTTCCAAAAATACTGTTTTAAAAAGTGTAAGTAACTAATGGCATTAATTGTTGGAAGTTTGTTTGAAAAATTGTTTTTTATTTGTTTAATACAAAATTAAATAAATTATTGCAAAATTTATTAATGATTTTTTTGTTTTCAGGTTATACTAATAAAGAAAATAAGAGATACTAATATAACTCTATTAAAACCAAGTTAAAATGAAATTACAAAAAAATACAAAAATTATTAGAATTTTTAGATTTTTTTAATGAAATAAGTTAGTGGATAAACGGATTTAAAGTGGGCCTATTTATGTGTACATTGATCCTGAACATTTCTTTTATATCTGATTGTGAATTGATAGCTTATGCAGTCTGAACAAGGTTGAACCTGACTCAGGCAGTGATGGTGCCAAATGAATTCTTCAAAATTGAGCTATTATTTTTTTTGTCTTAAACAATTTTTTACATTTTATTCTCAGAGATGATTCACAACTTCTTAAAAACTTATTACTGTTTCAATACATTTATAGATAATCTTGTGAGTAAATTTTTATAACTCAATATTTAAAAAATATTCCAAACTATACGCTTGTGATGAATTCTTTATAAAATGTGCACCTAAAGCCAATCTACCCATAAATGTATTAATTTTTGTTTTGTGATGTGTATTGAAAAGACAAGCCATTGCAAGTAAATAATTCTCTTAAGCACAATGTGAGGTGACATATGATAAGTGGTATGTAGTATGGAATACATTGCCATCAAGGCCCATGACATTGATTGATCTGAATGATAAAAATGTAGTGGGAATTAAATCCTCACTACTTCAGTTATAAATGGGCTCAAGTAAGGAAGATATTAAAGTGCTTACTGGTTCAGGCATAGAATGAAAAGGAAGAAAGTCCTGGGTAAATCCCTGCAATCCTAACAATGTGCATCGTAGCTCTGCTCTTGTTTCCCAAGAACTGTCTCATCATCATTTGAAACTCAGTTAATTCTTTCATAGTTCCAGATGCACTGATGTGCTCTCACTAAAAAAATTAAATAATTGTCTTCTCTTCTTCCCATCACGTTCATAGCTTAAAATATCATTTGAAATTAATTGCTCAATTGACTGGCAAGCAGTATGTCAAGAGATATGTCATTTAAGATATGTTTTGTAAACACAATGCAAGACTCTAAATAAACATTTTTGATCACCTTTTTTAGATTTCAACTATCGGTCTGTGCATGTTCCATATTGTATATTTTTTACAATAACACTCTTATCTTATATTGGCCTTAGTGTGGATGGCAGTTATATATTCCCGTAGTAGGTAACAGTTTTTCTATTTGTGCACTTTTTCATATTTTGTTAAAATAATGGTTCCAATTATTATTATTATTAATCAGCTTTCATTTTTTCAGGTATATAATTGTGACGTATCAAATGTATACAATCTATTTCACAATTACAGGTTCTTTAGCTTTACAAATAATTTTTCACCAGCAGTAATAATAAAGTTACAGAAATAATTTGACTTTAAAAGTTAAAACTCACAGATTTGTTATTCACTTATAAGAATGTAAGTGGAAATATTGCACTATACAAACAGGTTAGTTTGCATTTACATCAAAGATAAATCTACCTGCATTAATTTAATTTTACACTTTCCATATTATTTAGGCAATCTAATAAGTGTACAATTAATTTGTTGGTTCCTTGTGTATCAAGTGTATGAATTTGAGTATTGATTTTTAAGACAAATGTGGTCATGTTTAAGATTATAGATAATGTGATTCTACTATAAAGTTAATAGGCTACCAGGTCAATAAATTAACACATTCATGAAACTATAACTGTTCTTTCTTTTCCTGCTTTTATTTGTTGATGGTAAAACTCACAATTAACAATTTCTCTATGACAAAATAAAATGTACAATTATATGTTACACTTTAGTTTAAAGTTATAATAAAATTTTCTATTTCAAGATTGGCCAAGTAGCGTTATTCAACATGTCCTATTTTCATATAATAGAACATGAAATGATCAATTTTATAGTTCATTGATACGGTAATCAACCAAGTCATCGATAACTTCATAGTTTAATTTCAAACTGGTATGCTAGGTTTAGGCAGTGTGTTTTCTAGATTCACTTTGTATTGTTTGATTTGGCGAAGAACTGATGCCCAATATACAGAACTGGTTGATTTAATTTTATTCTGAAAATAAATAATTTCAGTTCTTAAAACTTTACAGGTTTTAAAATCATAAGTTCTTGTAAAGCTAAAAGTTTATTCAAGAAATATTGGACTTACCTTGGTAATAGTTTGGTCTGTAATATTAAAATAGGCGCACATTAACACACAAAAAATAAAATAATGATATGTTTCTGACACACTGTTCTTACTCTGAAGTGAGTAATAGATGTGTATATAATATAGATGTGTATAGATATGCAACTGTTATAGATGCACAGATGTAATATACAATATCAAGAGCATAGTGGTACAATATATATTTCAAAAATATAGGTGAAAAAACCACAAAAAATAACTAAAATATGTTACCTAAGATTAAGTCCTTATGTACATTTCAATGAGAAAGTCATCATCTTCAGAGGTTCCTATTACAAAAGTACAATCTAGAATACAAAAAATTAACAAACTAGACTGAGGTCAGTCTAGTTTGTTAATTTTTTGTATTCTAGATCGTACTTTTGTAATAGGAACCTCTGAAGATGATGACTTTGTCATTGAAATGTACATAAGGATTTAATCTTAGGTAACTTATTTTAGTGTTTTTTTGATTAATTTTTGTGGTTTTGGGGTTTTTTCACCCCGATTTTTGTAGCACAGATGTAAGTTTAAAAGTCGTATTGTTTGTATAAACTTATAGATATTGATTGGAACTTGAAAATTTTTTGAGGAAATGAAAAATAAAGTCTTTCAGAGGGAATGGGTATGGAAGTATCTGATGTTGAGGTCGTGGGAGGATGGATGGAATTACCGGATATTCAGGTTAGGGGGGCTCTTTAGACATGGTGTACCAGTGGTATGATAACTCCCACCTTCTCAGCTGTAAGGGGTTGCAATCGGAGGAGGGAGAGCTTTAATTATTGCAGTATTGTAGTCTTTAAAACTGGTGTTGTTGTGACTAGAAGCAGGGTTGGGTTGTTTTGGATATCCTCTTTTTCAGAAGCCTGTAGCTATCTTTTTATTGAAGCCACCCAGTTGCCTATAATTGGAGCAAATAGCCCTGTTGCCTGGCTGTATGTAATAGCTCGTTTTATGTTTAAAGAATGATTTCTATGTAAATGGAGGTGTTGTAAATGCTTTGTGCTATGGAAATGGATGTATTGTAAATGCTTTGTGGGTTTGATGTGGAGACCTGTGCAGATATTACCAACCAGGAGTGTTACCATCTAAAAAGAGGATGATTGTTGCAGATTCTTCCTAACACAAAGCATGCAGAATAGTGATACACTGTTAAAAATTGTTGAAGTACCCTGTGTCCAAATTAGGAAAATATAATTTAGGTTTCTGGACCAAAACAATGGTTAGTGTGTTCTGCATCATCACAGTGGTTGGTGTGTGCTGCACCAACACAATGGTTGGTGTATTCTGCACCAACACAATGGTTGGTGTGTTCTGCACCAACACAACAGTTGGTGTGTTCTGCATCACAATGGTTGGTGTGTTCTGCATCATCACAATGATTGGTGTGTTCTGCATCAACAAAATGATTGGTATGTTTTGGACCAACACAATGGTTGGTGTGTTATGCATCATCACAATGTTTGGTGTGTTATGCATCATCACTATCATTGGTGTGTTCTGCATCAACACAATTTTTTGTGTGTTCTGGACCAACACAATGGTTAATGTGTGCTGCACCAACACAAGGGTTGGTGTGTTCTGCGTCAACATAATGGTTGGTGTATTCTCCACCAACACAATGGTTGATGGGTTCTCCCCCAACACAAAGGTTGATGGTTGTGTACAGTCTCAATGGTTGGTGTGTGCTGTGCCAACACAATGGTTGGTATGTGCTGCACCAACACAATGGTTGGTGTGTTATGCATCATCACAATGGTTAGTGTGTTCTGCATCATCACAATGATTGGTGTATTCTGCATCAACACAATGGGTGTATGTTCTCAACCAAGACAGTGGTTGGGGAGTTCTGCACCAACACAATGGTTGGTGTAATCTACATCATCACGATGATTGGTGTGTTCTGCATCAACAAATAGTAGGTGTATTCCTCACCAACAGAATGGTTGGTGTGTTCTGCATCATCATGATCGTTGGTGTGTTCTGCATCATCACAATGATTGGTGTATTCTGCATCAACACAATGTGTGTATGTTCTCAACCAAGCCAATGGTTGGGGAGTTCTACACTAACACAATTGTTAGTGTGTTCGGGACCAACTCAGTGGTTGATGTGTGCTGCACCAATACAGTGGTTGGTGTGTCTGGACCAACACAATGGTTGGTAAGTTCTGCATCATCACAGTGATTTTTGTGTTCTGCATCATCTCAATGGTTGGTGTGTGCTGCACCAACACAATGGTTGGTGTATTCTGCACCAACACAATGGTTGGTGTATTCTGCATCATCACAATGGTTGGTGTGTTCTGCATCAACAAAATGATTGGTATGTTTTGGACCAACACAATGGTTGGTGTGTTATGCATCATCACAATGTTTGGTGTGTTATGCATCATCACTATCATTGGTGTGTTCTGCATCAACACAATTTTTGGTGTGTTCTGGACCAACACAATGGTTGATCTGTGCTGCACCAACACAAGGGTTGGTGTGTTCTGCGTCAACATAATGGTTGGTGTATTCTCCACCAACACAATGGTTGATGGGTTCTCCCCCAACACAAAGGTTGATGGTTGTGTACAGTCTCAATGGTTGGTGTGTGCTGTGCCAACACAATGGTTGGTATGTGCTGCACCAACACAATGGTTGGTGTGTTATGCATCATCACAATGGTTGGTGTGTTCTGCATCATCACAATGATTGGTGTATTCTGCATCAACACAATGGGTGTATGTTCTCAACCAAGACAGTGGTTGGGGAGTTCTGCACCAACACAATGGTTGGTGTAATCTACATCATCACGATGATTGGTGTGTTCTGCATCAACAAATAGTAGGTGTATTCCTCACCAACAGAATGGTTGGTGTGTTCTGCATCATCATGATCGTTGGTGTGTTCTGCATCATCACAATGATTGGTGTATTCTGCATCAACACAATGTGTGTATGTTCTCATCCAAGCCAATGGTTGGGGAGTTCTACACTAACACAATGGTTAGTGTGTTCGGGACCAACTCAGTGGTTCATGTGTGGTGCACCAATACAGTGGTTGGTGTGTCTGGACCAACACAATGGTTGGTAAGTTCTGCATCATCACAGTGATTTTTGTGTTCGCATCATCTCAATGGTTGGTGTGTGCTGCACCAACACAATGGTTGGTGTATTCTGCACCAACACAATGGTTGGTGTATTCTGCATCATCACAATGGTTGGTGTGTTGTGCATCATCACAATGATTGGTGTGTTCTGCATCAACACAATGGTTGGTATGTTCTGGGCCACCACCACAATGATTGGTGAGTTCTGCATCAACACAATGGTTGGTGTATTCTGCACCAACACAATGGTTGGTGTGTTCTGCATCAACACAATGGTTGATAAGTTCTGGGCCACCACAATGGTTGGTGAGTTCTGCACCAACACAACGGTTGGTGTGTTCTGGACCAACACTATGGTTTGTGTGTTCTGGACCAACACAGTGATTGGTGTGTTCTGCATCATCATAATGGTTAGTGAGTTCTGCATCATCACAATGATTGGTGTGTTCTGCATCAACACAGTGGTTGGTGTGTTCTGCATCAACACAATGGTTGTTATGTTCTGGACCACGACAGTGGTTGGTGAGTTCTGGATCAACACAATGGTTCTTGTGTCCTGTACCAACTCATGGTTGGTGTGTTCTGCATCAACACAATGGTTGGTGTGTTCTCAACCAACACAATGGTTGATGTGTGCTGCATCAACACAATGGTTGGTGTGTTCTGGACCAACAAAATGGTTGGTGGGTTCTGCTCCTACACAATAGTTGATGTGTGCTGCACCATAACAATGGTTGGTGTAATATTATTTATTTCAAGAATGTTTCCTATTTTTAATTCTTTTTTATACATAGTATTTTAAATAATTAAATAAATATTGAATCTTGTATAAATATGTTATATTCTTTTTATTTACAATTTTCATATAAGTTTTTTGAGCGATATTGGGCATATTGTGTGATATTTAAAAAGAATTAAGTTTGGCTAGCTTTTTTTTTATTTCAATCATACTCTTTTTGTAAATCTAACTATTTTTTCTACTTTTAAAGTTAAAAAAAATATTTTTACTATAGAAGGAAGTTAAAGTTTAGATCTTCCAATATTTAAAATTATACTTATAAATTTCTGTACTTACAAACTGGTTTTGTGAACTAGAGTCTAGATGTTTCAGAACACTTTCTTCTTTATCTTCCTCTGATCTCAAGTACTTCCTATTAAAAAAAAAACAACACATTTCAAATTCAAAACAGTTCTCTTTAATGACCATTTATATCAAATTCATTATGAATTTCTTAATCTATATGATAAGTCAAAACAGTGATTTAACTAAATTATAAAAAATTCAAATCAAGTACACTTATGTTTTCCTGGCAATTGTAAACATTGGTAAGATTGACCTATTTTCCTCAATGCCTAGATTTTGAAATGTACCATTTTCTTGCAGTTCTAAAATACTGTATTTCCGTATTGTTCTTTATGTAGTTTAAACACAAGTTCTATTGCCTATGGGTTACTGTAGAGGGTCCATACAAAATCATGAATAGCATTAGGATTAGCTAGGGTATGGACATGATACCCATTAGTGGCTCCACCAGGTAGACCTGGATCTTCAGTATAAAACCCCTTCTTATTTATTAATAATTTAAAAACATAAAAGTTATATATCTTTAATCAAAATAAATGCTCATAATATTTCAGCAAAATTCAGAGTGCAACAAGCAAAATTTAAAATACCAAATAGTCGTTCTTTTTTTTTACTTATATCTCTTTGCCCTGCGAGTAAAAATACTCTCAAAAACATTATTTAAATTTTAAACAATTTCTGTGGGAGAGTGCTAGAAAAGGTAGTCACAACTTGCCTACCCAAAAATAAATCCTGAGGCCGTATATGAGACATTGCATTAGGTGTGGAGGTTGCAATAACTGTAGTAGCCCTATCCTTTCCAAGGTGTCAGAAAGTTGTGTAACCCATTGTAGGAAGAAGGAAGGCTAGGTAAAGTTGCTTGGACAGAGGTCCTGAATATATAAACCTGGTATATACTAGGATCATTGCATTGGGTGTGGAGGTTGCAATAACTATAGTAGCTCTATCCTTTGCCAGGGTATCAGAAAGTTGTGTAACCCATTGTAGGGAGAAAGAAGGCTAGGTAGAGTTGCTTGGATGGAGGTCCTGAATATATATACTTGGTATATACTAGGATCATTGCATTAGGTGTGGAGGTTGCAATAACTGTAGTAGCCCTATTCTTTTCCAGGGTATCAGAAAGTTGTGTAACCCATTGCAGAGAATAAAGGCTAGGTAGAGTTGCTTGGGCGGAGGTCCTGAATATATAAACCTGGTATATACTAGGATCATTGCATTAGGTGTGGAGGTCGCAATAACTGTAGTAGCCCTCTCCTTTGCCAGGTTATCAGAAAGTTGTGTAACCTATTGTAGGTAGATGGAAGACTAGGTAGAGTTGCTTGGGCGAAGGTCCTGAATATATAAACATGGTATATACTAAGATCATTGCATTAGGTGTGGAGGTCGCAATAACTGTAGTAGCCCTATCCTTTGCCAGGGTATCAGAAAGTTGTGTAACCCATTGTAGGGAGAAGGAAGGCTAGGTAGAGTTACTTGGGCAGAGGTCCTGAATATATAAACCTGGTATATACTACTGTCTGTTCAGAATGTGTTTATAGCAGGGAGTGGTGAACTGTTCACGTGAACATAACAATTTCGGCAACCCTATTGACTGAGTGACCTCGTAACAAAACTGAAATATCCTGCCGCCCAATTAACAGTTAGTCTGGAAACGTCCAGGGTTACATTTGTTCGTCAGTTTATTGTATCTAACATTTTTTAGTTGTGAGTGACAGTGGAATAATTTAAGATTGTTGTTTGTGAGTGTGTGGTGTTGTTAAGTTTTTAAGGATTAAGTTTTAAGCAATGTCATCTCCCGCAAAAAAAAATAAACGAGGACAAGTAATACACTCCGGGCAAAGACAAGTTATTTTACGCCTTCATAAAAATTTAAAGGATGAAAATCCAGAATGCCGTATAAAAGACATCGTGCAGAAAGTAGCGATATCTGCAGGAATTTCTGCTCGAAGTGTTTTTTCAATCGTTAAAGAAAAAAAAGAAACTGGTACGCTCAAGTCTCCTACCAAAAGGAAACCAAAAACCAAAACTACTTTTAATAATATGGATAACTTTTTAAAAACAGCTATAAGGAAGAAAGTACATGAGTTATTTTTTAAAAACGAACTTCCGACTTTAAATAAAGTACTACATTTAGTTAATATTGACGAACAGTTAGGCTTACCTAACCTAAGACAAACCACTTTGTTTCACATATTAAAAAACCTAAATTTCAGGTATGAGAAACGTAACCGTAAAAGTATACTGTTGGACAAATAAGATTTTATTCAATGGAGAAGAGATTACTTAAGAAAAATAAAAGCCTATCGCGAGGAAGGTCGTACGATTTATTATTTGGACGAAACGTGGGTCAATGCAGGCCATACGAAATCAAAGGTTTGGACAGATAAGTCAGTCTGTTCCAGTAAAGATGCTTTTATGAGGGGTCTGTTGGCGGGTTTATAATGTCCAACTGGAAAGGGTAAGAGACTTATTGTCACTCATATTGGGTCACAAAAAGGTTTTGTAGAAGATGGACTGTTGATTTTCAAATCAAAATCAGATACTGACTACCATTCAGAAATGAATGATGAAAATTTTAAAGAATGGTTTTCCGTGATAATACAGAAATTGGACTGCGTTATCGTAATGGACAACGCTCCGTATCATTCTGTACAAATAGAACGCTTACCTACGAACCGTTGGAATAAGCAACAAATTCGAAAGTGGTTGACTGACATAGGGATTTTTTCAGATGAATCCATGGTTTTGAGAACCCCTCCTTATCACTGCAAATTAAACCCAATAGAAATGGTATGGGCTGAGGTTAAATCACCTACTAAATCACCTTTTAAACTCTGCCACTGCAACTAGTGTAGTTATAGCAATATCTATGTTCACCACAACTTCTGTTATCATGCAAGTTTGTTCTTAGCAGTTTCATATTTTAGTCCTCTTTTTTATCTGTCTGATATCTTTCATCTACATCTATAATTGGATCAATTTTCTCTTATGTTCTTCACCTAGTATTATCCATTATTCTGCTGTAATTTTAATTGAAACCTTTTTATAATTGTCCACATTATCCCCTTCATTTTAACAGGTTTCTTGGTATGTATTTCTCTTTATTACTCATTATATATAGTCATTTTGTATATGTTTAATAGTATACATTTGTAACATATTGTTAAAATTGTAAAATATTAAATTCTCAGATATATAGATTTTGATGAGGTTTAATTTATTTAAAAACCTTACATATTTTAGTAAAACTAAATATTAGTGTAAAACTAAAAATCATCTTATACTCTTTTAGTATAAAACTAGTCGCTTAAGTGAAGATGGAACAAAATAATATAAATATCCTATATCTGAGCCTCAGGAGTCTGTATATGAGCAAAGCTAGACGTTTGAAAATGTTTTACAGTTTTTGGTTCAGTTATATATATACCAAATATGTATTGAAGAAAGATCTGTGTAAAAATTGTTTAGTTCATGAAATAAATTTTTAAAATTTAGTTTTGTCATACCTGTTAACAAAATTGCCCACGCAGATACATCGAGGCTTCAGTTTATGTGAGTCTGTATTGACAAACTCATATTCTTTTTGCATCCTTTCCCATGGTGTCTTAAAGTCACTCACTTCATCATTCACATCTTCATCTCCTTCAGCAATTGCAGGGCAATAAAAACGTTTTGATGTCTTTGTTAATACTGAAAGTGCGCAACTCGTGGACACATTTGTTTTTACAGATATTGAACTTTTTGAAACTCGTTTCTTTTTTAACAGTGAAAGTATTTGTTGGATATTCACCCCAAGGTTATGACTCTTATTTGTTGATTGTCCTAACACAAATGGGTATTTGAAATCATGTCTTGAATAAAATGAACGGTCAATTTGTTTCATTCTGGATGAAACTGTCGATTGTGTGTAGTGTGCGGGAACAAACTGATTAAATTGAGGTTCTGTCAAACGCTCTACCTCTTTTTCAAACTCTCCAATGTCTTCACTCACTGGTGCCAAAACAATATTTGTCATTTCAATATTTTCTAGATCACTATTGTTTATTTCATGTTTTATAGGTTTTTCCAGATATTTTGACTTTGTTACTTTATATTTGTTACATATATTTTTCTTGGAAACAAAAAGAGTTCTTGAAGAAGGCATAGCTTTAATCATTGTTGTTTTTGATTTAGCTTTTGTTTCACCCATGGAATTCTTGTTTAAATTTTTGCTCTTAGCAAATTTTTGCTTCTTGTTTTTAACAGACAAACTTTTCTTTTTATTCTTTTTTGATTTAACTGCCCGAGTACTTTCTACTGAATCTACTGAAGCAATCTTGGCACCATGCAGTGACTTTTTACCACAACTAGTAATATCCAGTAACTCTTGCTGGATATTTGCCTTTTCATTATTTAATTTCAAATCTGTTGCACATGAATCAATTTTATTTGTAGAGTGAATTTTTTTAACATTTCTTTTAACTTTCTTTCCGTTATTTGATATACTCGACAACATGCTTTGACTAGTAATATTGATTGGAATAATATCAACATTTTCTAAATCGGACATGTCTGGTAAACAGTTCAGCAGTGCATCATCGTACACACAGAGATCTAGATATTGTTTCTGATCAACTATTTCCTTCTTCAACCTAGTGATATTGTTATTCACTTCAGACATGTTGTCAGACTTTATAGTTTTGGTGTTGAAATACTTCTGAGCAGGTTTGTTTTCCCACTCGTCCAATTTTTTAATCAGTTCTTTCATTTGTTCAATTTTATCCTCAACACTATTTACTTTGGAAAGTATGGTTTCTTCTTGGTTTACTATGGGCGTGCCTGGATAAGAAATTGAAACATTTTTGTTCTGTTTTGGATGTTTTTCAACTTTACACTGATCATAAAAGTTACAATCTCCTGTACCTCTCCATGTTGTAGAACCCATGAGCTTTTAATGAATTACAGAGATTAGAGTTAGATACAAGATTATTTTCAAAAATTGAAAATATTCAATTTTTATAATAGGTTTTTAGAAATCCAATTGTCTGTTTTGCACATATTTAAACTAAATTCCATTATTTCCTGTTATATTTTACTTGCTGTTACTATTTAAGTTAAAGTAGGCTTCATGTTGAAGTTTCTGTAATCAATTAAAAACAGCTGATTCTTATAAACAATATTAGATCTATTTTTTAAATCTTGAATCTAAAAATAGGCCTCAAGTTATAAATGTTTATGACAATTACTATTACAAACAATTGTTTTGTATGATACAGTAATTGCCTGAAAAACAAATTAAAGGTTTTTCATAAAATCGACAGTGAGAAATTAAACAATATATTTAAAAATTTGAAATACAATGCATTTTACAAATAAAAGTTACAAAACTAAAAACATGATACCGTTATCATATATTATTTCATTTACATAGTGTTATTTATATGTAACAAATAGACAGATATACACATATTTTGAAACTAAATGAATTGTGGTTTTCAAAACAGCCTCAAGTCACCTAGGCCCACACTGAAAGCACATTTAAGTACAACATAATGTAAAAATTAGGTAATTAACATAATAGTGAATACATAATTAAATTAGGGTATGTCATTCAAACCAACTCTTCCAGGGTCTGATTGTCAATAAACATGGGTAAAAGTTGGTGGTTTCTTTAGCCCTTTTGATTTTAATTTGTTTTGTTTACATATATTATCAAAGATATATTGTAAACAAGTATAAAGGGATTTTAAATGATACAAACCATAAAAAGTGCTTCAAATTTGAAAAAGAAACAAACAACCAAAATACACAATCTTACATCAAAATGTATATACTATTTTTGCAATATAGCAACAAAGTATCTGGGTATGATAGATTTGGTTTATACAAACAATAATTTTGTCAAACCTAACTTTAAATCAGCAAGCCGCTTACTAGGTTGTGTAACTAAGATTACTACAGAATGTCAGTTGTTCAAGTGCTATGGAACGGATTTCAGTTCATCATTTACTATACATAGCAAAACTTAACTTTTTTTTTATATAACTTAATCAATCCTTACAAGGTACTTTGTAGGTATATGTTAAAGTAGCTGTTTTATTAATGTGGTGCAGTAATTCCTTGAAAAAAAAAATGTGTTTAAAAAATAAAATTATTTTTGTTAGCAACTATCAACATAAATTTTAGCCACTAGTGAAGGTTTTTTATAATTAATGGAAGTTAATTATTGGTTTGCACTATATTATTGTTTACAAGTTATTTTTTAGAGTCATATGTTGAAAAAACAAACAAATCAAAGATGTAGGAGTAACTGTCAAATATTATCATACAAATTGTAAAGATCAACAGTCCATCACGGGTAACTAATTTTAAACCTGGGATTATACATTTATTAATAAAGTGTTTACCTCGAAAGCTTTAAAGCTGCTTGTTGTAATAATCTTGAATTCACTAATTAAATTATAAGTAATTATTGCACAATGATTACTTATAACAAAAGCTTTAGTTGAGTATAATTTGTATTTAATATATTGAGTTTATGTTTATATATAAAACACCATTTGTGTTAGACAGTGTTAGGTCCTGCCAAATTTCATTATTTTTGCTATCGCCTTTTTACTTGTGAGATTTGTGTTAGTTTTAATTTACATCTTTTATTCTTTAAATCTACAGTTTAAAATTAGATAATACTAGACCTGAATTTTTATTTTACCTAAGAAAACCAACAATAAAATCAATATAAAGTACAGGAACAATTACATTAAAATTTTCCTTTTGAAATAAAAATGCTTCAATACTGTTCTTCACTAAAAATTACCAGAAAAAAATTAAAACTATTAAAAATAATTTCTCTGAAACCATGGAAACACATTGTTTAATTATTGTCTTGAAATTTTATATTAAATTTTAATTGAAAACTTACACAAATATTTTATTTTATTTATTTAGCCAACGCCAGTTTTTGGCATTACAGCCATTCGACACCCAATAGTGTCGAGCCGGGTTCTCAGGAGTGCAGGAGAGATCTGAGAAAGAGAGCAGGTGGTCGCTGTCCATTATGTCCGTTTGGCAGACAGGGCAAGTCGGACAATGCCAATCCGGTGCAGATGGCCCTGCAGATAGTCGTGGGCGGCTATGCAAAATCTAGCGACCGCCTCCATTTGGGGTAAAAATCTCGAAATCAGACCATCAGTTACTAGAAACTCCCATTTTTTTATTTTTAGTCAGTTACTTCCACAAATATTGAACAGAAGTACTGGCAAAATTTATATAATCTACAGACTCCAAAAATGACATTTGATTTTACAAGATAATGCCAATATTTAATATTCTACAATAATCTGTTGAGTTAATACTCGAGCATTTGTTACACTCTAGTATTAGTACATATAAATACCAGTAATTGCCAAAACTACTAGCCCATTCTTCCTATATATGCTACATAGAGATGAATTCATCTTTTTACACAGCTCTTCTATTGTTCCAAGGATTATTGTATTTCTCGTTTGAAAAAAAAACAAAAGAAATCCATTTTTAAAATATTTTTGAAATTACATAGAACTGAGTAAATTTTGTTGAACTTGTTTAACTGTTTTCATTCATTTTGTTGTTTAACAGGAGCATAATAAGTATTTCCTAGTGTTTATTTCACATACTTTGGTTTTATTATAGTGGTTAAGGTTCTTAAGTGACAGGTTGCAGTAACAAGGAACCATGTCTTAGGATTTGATGATTACACAGTTCAAGAGGTTACTTCTTTGTCAAAAATGGATGTTTCTTATCTCCAGAATGTTTTCCTTTGGATACTGATTTTTAAAAGGGAAAAGTGTATAGCAAGAGGTGTTGGAGTAGGTTCAAAACAGAAACAGGATCTGACTATACAGCACACTTGTTTGATCTTGTATCTCCATGGCAGAAAGTTTATTGGGTAGAACAGTAGAAAAGTGGCATTTGTAGCCAATTGTTCTTATGTGTGAATGAGGCCACCATACTTATTAAGCTTATATTCATGCTGATTCGGATGTTGGGTTCCAGGGTACGATTTTAAGCCTAATTTACAAATTTTATTTCATTACTTTCTAGAACAGATATACTGAGGTTAGCTACCTGTAGAACCTTTTTTTTTATTTAATGTTGGATTCCCTTTTCTTTTAAAATGCCCTATTTTGCTTCTAATCATTAATTCATTCTTTCTGAATCTAACCTATTAGAGTATTAAAACACTAAAAGTGTTAATCTATGTTTTATCACCATTTGTTGATTCCATCTTCGCGTGAGCTACTAGTAATCACTTACAACTTTTTTTAAAAAAATGTTTCAACTTGCCTATAGTAGCACTTACTTTTTTGTGTTGAGGACGGCCGTTTCGGGAGATGTGTCCCTTTTTCAACTCAGACCGTAACTCCGGTAACTCCATGAGTTACGGTCTGAGTTGAAAAAGGGACACATCTCCCGAAACGGCCGTCCTCAACACAAAAAAGTAAGTGCTACTATAGGCAAGTTGAAACATTTTTTTAAAAAAAGTTGTAAGCTATGTTTTATCTTTTTCATTACCTTAGGCTATCTTAATTAATAATGGTCTAAACGTGATTTTTATGATTAAAGTTTAATGAAACTATTTGTTTTACGTGATAACATCACCTACTTAGATACCTCTTGCTTGATGTTCACATTTTTCAAGTATAAACTCATTATAACAACTTTGAAAAGTTGAATTTGCACTTTAAAATGTTTTTTTTAATATCAATATTTATCTGCAGTCATCAGTAATTTCTTGAAGGTAATTTATATTTTGCACTTTTTACACAGCAGGAAAATGTCATCCATAAAATCTAGATTGATTGGTTGCCAATGGTTGCTGGTGAGAAACTAGACCTGCAGGATGAATAGTGAAGTGAATACGGAATGCTTGTTAAGTGTCAATAATGAAATGGCCATTAGAAAAGATAATTGAGTTACACACAACAGATTTATTAATAAAATTATTATGATCAAACCAGGATTTTCATATTTTCAATTTGGGTGAATGTGTTTGTGCAAGAAAGAAAGAGAGTTGTGTGTGTCAGTGTTTGTATAAATGCTTGAGTATCATCTCATGTGAGTAGTAACAACTTAAGGATAACTGTTTCTTATAGATACACCGAGCCTTCACCTAGGAAAATTGTACTTAGAAAAGTATGTTTTTAGTAAGTAAGTGTGTTTTTGGCAGGCAATAAAATCAAATTCACTAAGCTCATGAGTCACAGCAATTTTGTAGGAATGAAAATTTAGTTTATAATGAAGGATTTGTGTCACACTATGACCTGAAATCCCCACCAGCAGTGTGTTCATGTGGTAAACACCGTGAAGAGTGCAAAGTAACTCAACGTTTTCTGGTGTAGTTATAATCTGTTGACCTCCAGAACCACTCTCCATCACACTTCCAATGGTTGCTGGTGAGAAACTAGACCTGCAGGATGAATAGTGAAGTGAATATGGAACGCTTGTTAAGTGTCAATAATGAAATGGCCATTAGAAAAGTATGCCTCAAATGCAAATGCACGGTGCCTGTTAGACCTATGTATAGTAGCAACTAACTAGGGACACAACAAAAGAGGGACTGAGCCTTTTGAAAGAAACACTCTCAACACTTTCCCAACCATACCTTGCTGCATGGGTCGAAATACAAATCAGCAACTCTCTGCCTGCTAAGATTCTTTTATGACCAGGTGTACACTAGCAGCCCATAAAGTTGAAGGATCAAATTATGTAGAAATATGTTTAGTATATTTTGTTGAAATAACTAAAAACAACATATGTATGGGATTTTATTATACTTTATTCACCACGGTAAACTTACTAATCTGGCAGATATGTGGCTGGGATGTTGCCAGACCACTGGAGGATCCATCAAAAACACAATGCACATTGCACAATATTTATGCGTATTGCCCAAAAATAAAGAACACATAGGAAAATAATCCAGTACTGTACTTGAAATGATAAAACAAGAATGGATGTTCTGGTCTGTACTTTACAAAAAAAGGTTGTCCTATCTTTAACGGTAAAAACAAAAATTTAAATATGTTTCCATTTATACTGCAACATTGTTCACTTGCACTTGAATAATAGTCATTATACGTAACTACTGCAACAACATACGGGTCAAAATAGTTTGTACATCACAAGCTACACATCTAGAACTGGCCGGCGTGAAGGTCACTCGGTCCCTGACATCGGCATGGAGGAAAAATATACAAGCTATGTTTATATCTTCCGTCCTTGAAGAAAATATCGAATTATTGGAGGGCCCAGATAGGTGCATGACTGGATTATAGAGAGTTTGCTGTATTATGTTTCTTATACAAATGCAAAATTTAAGAGGGTGATACCCTTATGAAAAATAAAATGAAAACAAGAAAACATTTTTAAAAAGTGAAAAACCTCGAAGATACATCTAATGCACATACAATTCTTTACTAAGGCTATAAAAAATGTTTACTCACCAAACTATAGTCACTATCTTTTGACAAGATAATTTAGAATTCTGTAATAAAACATGTTGAAACCTATGCAGTACTGTATTTAGATTTATTTACAAGTATGTTTGCAAAAACAATGGCATCCTTTATATCTGACGAATACTCTTCTGGATATTTGATCTTTCTTTAGATAATGAACACTATTCTATGAATAAAACATTATAATAATACAAAAAATAACCAAAAGAACCAAACTATTAATTTCAATAATTATTTCAAAATCAGCCACTGAATAAACAAACTAAATGTTCAAAGTTCTTTCGGTAGCCATTTTTAATAAGTAAGTTTTAGACCTTATTTTGTCCAAAACAATTGATTTGAAGGAGACAAAGATTTGAAGATTGTCTCAACAATCTGTTGAGAAGAGTTGTTTTTGTACATAGTATTTGTTTATATCTTCTTTTTTAGCAACTTTATTTTATATTTAAATAAATTTATAATACAAATTTCTTAAAAACAGAACTTATAAATCAGAATTCACCATTTTGGGCGATATGTTCCCTTATTTTAAGGCACATAAGTATGAGTTGAAATCAACTCTATAAACTTGGGACACATTTTAGTTTGTCAGTGGTACAATCAAGAAAGTTACTTTCTATATTATTGTTATATTTATAAGTGTTTTTCATTTAACTGTGTCGTGCCCTTCCAATATAATCATCTTCAACATTGTTAGGAATATTTCTAAGGTATAGAAGAGTATTTTTAATTATACTCTGATATAAATTTTTTAAAAAACTAACATTCATACTTTATATAGCGAGTATAATATAAAGGTAATTAAAATCACTAAATTTTATAATTAACATGAACAATATACCTGTGTTCCTACTACTCCTTGAAAAACCTGTTGTGAAAGTGTGGTCCTATAAAGTATTATTTTTGTTTTTGTGATTGCTAACACTTTGTTTTTAGTCTATCGGGATTTTCCTATGTAGGTATAAGGCTGCCCCTCATTCCACCGAAGTCAAAATTACACAACTAGAGAGCAATATAACCTCAATTTTCTTTCTTGAAAAGTAATTTTGTTTTTATTATATATTTTTTCAGGATTAATTTTTATAATTTATTTAAGAATGAATTAAATCACTAAAACTATAATTTTTATAAAAATAGACATAATAAAAATTTTTCAAATTGATGGATCAATTTGCAAATGGAATTGTTAAAAAATTTTTAAATAAATTTATACAAGAATAATTAAGCAATTAAAACTCATAATTTTTTTGAAATAGTCATAGTAAAAATTTTAAATGTTGATTTTATGCCACAAAAGTGTTGAAAAAATATAAATCTATTGTTGTAAAATTTATTCCTCCAATCTCTTTACTCTCTTGCTACGAATGTCGTCACCATAACCTCCAAATACACCTTCATATTTGTCAAATGAATCATATTCACCATCTCTTTCATTTAACTGTTTCTTCTCTTCATCGTCTTCATGGTTCATGACCTGGAAACATTTTATTATTTAAAAAAGTAACATGGAATGTGAAACTAGAGTGTACTGTGAAGTTTAGGTTGGCTTATACACAAAATTGATTTGCTGAATATTAAATTTAGCTTAAAGCATTATATAATTCTTGAATAAGTATACATTTTTAGTTTAGAACTCAATTTCCCTCACTGACTATAAAACAAGTCATTTACAAATAAACTAGTCCTCATGCAAATCCTACCAATTCTTATGTAAAATGTACTTTTGAATATGATCCCCATTTTCTTTCACCACTTACAGTTTTTTGACCAACCGCCCACATATTTTTCAGTATATGTGATGACCATGAATTTCATTTTGAGGGCTAAAAATTATTATTTTAGTCTATAAATTTCTTATGATGGTAAACAGTTTTAAAACATGAACATTTATAGCAAGGAAGTAAAAATGTTTAGGGACGCATAAGTGATGAAAAAATTTAAAAAAAGAAATTTTTTTGAAAAGTTTGCTCTTATATATTTATTCCAACCCTTTATCCTCCCTAAAATAAAAATAAAGGGTGTAACAACAGTTTTGGGTAAAAGGTGGTGAGCGGCCCTGATACCTTTGCAAAAATGTTTGAAAGATTTGTTGTAGTACCTTGGGGGTCTCAATTCCTCGAACAAAACAGTTTTAACCATAATTTTCACGCATTGATAAATTTAAACATGCATTGCTATTGTCTCTACAGACATGTTTGTTAACCTGTATCTCCCCTCAGTACATCTCTCGTGATCATAGAGTTAACTTGTTCTATATATATTTGTGTTTCCAAAAACCTACTCTTTAAAACCAAAAACAGATTTTGAATACTATGAGCCACAGCCTGACCATCAAATGACTGATGCACAGATGATAAAGAGTATTTTGCTTATCGAATATTCAGTTTATAATTTTAGTAAATTTAGTAACAAGTTACTTAGACATAATGTTGTTGACTGCATAATTTTAAAACATTATGTCTCAGTGTTTCACAAATATATATACTGTGTCTTTATTTTATTAAGTTCAAATGAAATTTATCATGAACTTCAACAATATTCGTAGTGAAATAAAAATATTAGCTCTACTGCCTTAGTACATATACTAAGTATAATTACAAAGTCAGGAGGGACAAAATATCTAGTTAGATGGGTTTGGTTATAAAAAAAAACTGGTTTTACGAATATAAGCTAGTCCAGATCATCCCAACACACAATGTTGTTGCAGCAAGCCGTAGGAAAAAGAAAGGTTCTTGTTTAATTCAGTAATTGGTTACTTTTTGGACAACATTTTGTATATATTATAATAGGAAAATGAAACGCTCATGTTTAATTTTGTAATTGGTTACTTTTTGAAACCAAGTTTTTAAATATTAAAATCCATCCTAAACAGATACATTATAGCTACATTTTTACTACATGTATAAGTAGTATAACATAATGGCAAAATTTGTAAAGAATTACTTGATGTAAAGGAATGTCAGACAGCTGTTAGCAGTGATACTTTCCTTTGAAGTACAATAATTAATGTAAGCTATAAACATTATTTATGGTTTGCAACATTTGAAATAATATTTTTGTTTAGAATCTTTAAGAAACATTATTAATAACAAAGTTAAAGAAACTTGAGATAGTTCAGTCTGAGTCAAGTATTTTTCATATCTTGACTTGAAAGATATAATGAATATAGTTTTGGTTATTTAGAGATATTTGATTACTCACCCGTTCAGCATCATTTGATGAATCAGCTGTTTCTGCCTGATCATCTGTTTCCCCTTTTCCACCTTCTAATTCGTTGTTAATGACATCTTCTGCTAATACATCATCTAAAAATGTATTGTAGAATAATATTTTGATGTATTTGAATTAAAATTTCTGTATCATTCTTAAACAATAAAGGGCAATTGAGGTAATAAATGATAGATATTTGTACACAAATAACATTTATTTTTTTCAACTTATTTTATTATTAGCAGGTAAATATATTTAACATTATTTCAAGTTTTAATATGGATAGGTAACACATTACAATTTTTATTTGCTTGTAAGGTTGATATATTTTAGAAGATGTTTAAATAACTAAACAATTATAAATATTTAAAATTGTTTAGTGAAAACTAGTAGCTCACGCGAAGATGGAATCAACAAATATTTAAATAACTTATATACTTTAAAAATAATGTTGGACTATTATGTTGTTAATAGTAAATATGAATTGTAATTTAAAGTAAAATTTTAAAAAATTTACTAAGAATAATATAAGTTTAATACTTATAGTCTTTGTGTAGTATTAGAAAATAGAACTAATTTGGCTTTGTATAATTTACATTGTTCTATACAGAACACCTTACCTCTAATATCTTGATCTTTATTGTTCTTATAAAATGTAAGTTTTAAATATAGTTTGATAGTTTAAAGATTTAAATTATCATACTTTAGATTATGAAAACAATTTTAGTTCAATAGTCCAAAAAATATTTAATTTTTTACCAAGATTCAAATATAAAGCAGGAGTAGGCTTTAAAACTTATAAAGATGTGGATAGGGTATAAAAAAGTCATACTTAATTTGAGTTAGTACAATATGTATAATGAAAATGACAGTAGAGAAAATGTAAATGTAAAATCATTCAAAAAATTATAATTATGACTTGATAGCTATAAATATAAGTTTGTGGTAATTACCTTCATTATCATCTGCTTCCAAATTTTCTATTTCTTCATTATTTAATATCCGTTTTTCTGAGATGCATTGGCCAAATTTTATATTTGTGATTCCAATGCAATAAAATATCAATAAAAGTGTTTTCATTGTAATTTAATATTTACTTTATTTTTGAAAGTAAATCTTTTAAGAAATTGGTCCGTTTCAATTTAAAGCCGGTAATTTGAATATTACTACCCAGAGTTGACAATGACAAACAGCTTTCTAAATCTACGATTTGAATACAGATTTTCAAAAATATAATTATATATAATTTTGACATATATTTATTTTACAATGTTAATTATTTTTCTACTCATATTTAAATTTGTTTGGAAATTAAAAACCTCAATTAAGTATCTGTAAATAACGTAAATATAGCATTTTAATTTTAAAATATTCTGTATACTGTATTTTTAATTTTTGTGTAAATCACATTATCTGTGGCTAGTGAACAGTTTGCAGCAGCTCATTTTTACGAACATATAGACACGCGGTTGTTGTTAAGTTTGAGGTTATGTGGTATGTTCTGTTTATAATTGTGCGAAGTGCTTTTTTTAGTTTCTAAAATCTTGAGATAGTAGTTTTCTTACAATTTACGTTTAAAAAAATACGTATGATGAAAAATAAATCAATTGCACTCTCTCCAGTTACTAAAAAGAAAGAACTTAAACGAAAAATTAGAAAGAGTCTTTCAAATGTCAATTCTAAAATTGAGAAAAGTTTAATACATAATAAAAAAGATATTCCAGAGTCACCAGGAGTTAAAGGAAAAGAACTTGTACAAGATTTAAATTCTAAAGTTGGAACGAAGCTAGTAAAAAAAGAAAAAACATCTATAAGTTTGCCAAAAACAAAAAGTAAGCAAAAGATTCAGCACAGTCCTACAGTTTTAAATTCAACAATTCAAAAGAGTTTAGTAAATGATGACGAATTGGCAATAATACCCTTAGATTTGAAACAAAAGGGGAAAAGTAGAAACAGTAATATAGTTTTAAATTCTAAAACTGAAAAGAGTTTAGTAAAACAAAATCTACTTGCTGTGTTATCATCAGAAGTTCAACTAAATAAAAAAGTTAAACAAAATATTCAAAACAATACAGTTTTGAATAATGATTCTAAAATTTATATGAATTTATCAAATGAAGAACATGCAACATCAGAAGTGAAACAGAAAGGGGCTAAGCGTAAAATCACATCTCATATTGAAGACAGTAACACAGTTTTGAATATAGACGTTGAACAAAAAAGAAGTAAAAGAAATAAATCTATTACAAAAGTAATAGAAAGTGAAGAAATACAAAATAGCCTAGACAGCAACAAAACACCAATTTTTAAGCTACCACAAATTAACGATTTGGATATTAAAAAGGTTTTTATTTTTATAAATAGAAGTAAAAGTTATAATTTGTTTAGTGATAGTTCACAAAATGGTATTTAACTTTGATTGTTTTTTTCTTTTTTAGTTACATTAGCAAAACATTTTTTCTAAACTAGAAATAAGTGAATTCCAGCGTCGCAAAATATAAGTACTGCTTAAAAAGTTATCCAAGTGACTTACCCTTTATACACTTTATCATCTTTAAAAGATATTTACAATCAACCGTACTGTGTTATACGACATACCTATACAAAAATATAGCTAAAAACTATGCGGTTATGATAGATTTAGTTGTAAAAAAATAGTTTCTATTTCCTGTGCCCACAATGTAAGATTTTAGAAAAAAAAATATTAGCTGACTCAGAAATTCACCAGTGATATGAAATAAATTATTACAACTCTCGCTCACCCCCAAAAATTAACAATTTTGAAAAATTTTAATTCCCCCATACATGGTGCTAATAGTGCTGGTAAAAATGCACATTGCCAACTCTCATTACAATGTTTATAAAAACGAATAAAAAACATGTCCGTTACATTGGTAATTATTGTTTGTTATTACCATGGAAGGTTAGTTTTATACATCTATGAAGTATCCAGTCATGATAGATTTGGTTATAATTTTATACGTTTAACCAAATGTATACATGTAAGAATAGAGATCACGTGACGTCACCTGGCAAAAATTATTACTCTGCGGAAGTAGACGTTTAATAACAATGATGTATAAAATTACAACCAAATCTATCCTGACTGGAAACTACAGGTATATTTTTATATAGCTGTATATAGTAAGTTATAAAATTACAACCAAATCTATCCTAACTGGAGACTTTTTAAGTATATTTGAATATACCTATACGTAGTAGGGCGCGCTGTTGATATGCGAACGTAGTACTTCTGACTACTCTGCATTGAATGTTTTACTCAACTTAAATTTGATAAAATGGTATTATTTCCATGAGCAAGAGTTTTCTTTTTTTTTATCCCTGATGACTTTGTGCGTCAGCTGGTATAATACCAGATGACATGGGCTCGGGAAATAAATACCAAAAAACTAAAGTTCAATCTTTTTAAAGTAAAATATGGCATTTGTAATTTGACACACAGGTAACATTGTCAGATACCTAGAGCTGCATTGTCACTATTATAATACTTAGTCGTATGTATAATAATATATCTAATAAATATTCAGATGTATATAAATAATGAAATCGGTAATATTTGATAAAGATTAGACCAATTCTGATATTTTTCATTTACTCAAAAATATATTCTAACAAGAATCAAATACAGTAGAATTTAAATGCAGTAGAGTTTCGATAATTCGAGGTAGATGGGACAGAGACCCCTCGAATTACCGAAAACTTGGATTACATGGAAATTCGTTCCTGTGCATTAGAGAAAATAGGAGTTTAAATGAACCCTAATATATACGTAATTAAAAATAAACCAAATAAGTTTACAGAACTTTATATGAACATTTCTTGGAAGCCCGACTCTTTCCCTTGCATAACTTATTGATATAAATATTTCTTGGAAACTCGACATCATTTTCAATCAATTAGATAAAATCGAATAGAATTTGAATAGAAATAGACTCAAATTTGATAGAAGCTCGATATATTGGAACCGGAATTTCGAGACTATACTGTACTGCAAAAAATTAATAGTTCTTGAAATTGAAGAAAAATACAAACATAAACTGAATAACCTAATTTTTTTTTTTGTAGTATAACACTATTTTACACTAAAATGCATTAATATAAATCTAATAACAATCTAGAATCAAATTATTCAGTTATGTTAGGTTGGTTATAAAAAGAATTATAACTACTAATTCTAACGTTGAATGTAGCTTATGTTTGACATTTTTTTTGTATAAGATAAAATTAGAGCTTTGCTAGTGAGAGCTATTCACAACAGTAAATGTTAAAAGAGTTTACTAAAAATCTCACTACATACTAGTTTATCAATTCTTACAAGTTTCAGCGATGATATTGGCTTCCTCTGTGATTGGCTAACACTCCTTTTGATTGATAACGTTGTGAATACTGAGGTTTTGAGAAAAGCCGTTTAACATTTACTGTTATTAATTTTTGTCTTCTGGGTATTTTTTGTAATTTTCAACATAGTTACATAAAAAATAAAGAATAGTGTAACAAAGCACACTATACAAAAAAATTAGATTTTCATAATTAATGACAGTTATTCATACATTGACATATAAAAGTTCAAGCAAACTTAGATTATGTGACATTAGCAGACAGATAGTTTATACTAGGGAAGTCAAGTTTTTCTTTTTTCTATTATTAAAACTTTTCTAACCAATTCTATAATAAATATATATTTGTTGAATCCATGTTCATGCGAGCGACTAGTTTTTCACTAAAACACTTGTAAATTGTTACATTTGCCTATAGTAGGACTTACTTTACCAGTCTGAGGTTACGGTGCAAGTGGACAATGGGGCACATTTCCCAAAACAGGCGTCCTCCACAATATAAAATAAGTGCCACTATAGGCAAGTGTAACAATTTACAAGTGCTTTTAGTGTATAATAACTACTTTGTAGTTATAATGTAGGTGTAGGCCTATAGAAAGATGATGTAATATGTATTGTATCAAACTTTAATAGCTATAGAGACTTTTTTTCTATAGGTACATAAAGTTGTGAAAGGGTTGTTTTCTGCATTTGAGAAAAAACAAAATGAAAGGAACAATGATCTCTTTGGAAATGAGGCACAAAATATTAGTTTACAAGTTAATTCCATTAAGAAGCCATTTTGTCCTACAAGACTTTTAAGATTGTAAGTATTGAAACTATAAAATATGATTAAAGGAAAGCTAATAAATTGTATTGATAGTAAGATGGTTTTAAGGTATTTTCAAAGATATTTATTATATACTCTTAACCCTATACTACGCCACGTGTTTCTGGAACATTGCATTGTCTGTATTTTTCAGAGAAGTTTCTTTACTAATCTGGCTAGTATATAAATATGCATCCTTATTAAATGTATTTTATACAATTAAAAATATCTTTTTCAGAGTATGCTTACAATTAAAAATTATGTAACTTATTTTTAGAGAGTGAAATCAAAGCACAAATTTGATACATTTTTCAGTCGACGAAATATTATTACTAAGTATTTTTGTAAAACATCATTTTCATCAACTAAATTTTGAGAAAAATTTTATTAAAAAATTAATATGATTTGCAAATATGACAAAATTATTTATAAAAAATGAAATATCGGTAAAACGAGAAAAGTTTTGGTAAAACAGTTCTTTCTAGTCAAAAGTAAATATTTTTCAGCATTGTAAAATACTTCCTTTACTGATAATTAAAAAAGATTTCAAATTTTCTTGCAATGCGTTACAGTAATTTTTGTTGTAATTATTAATTCATTAATTTCTACTTTATAAAAATAAGCTAATTCAGTTAACTCTTGAATATCAACAACTGAAAAAAAAATTAATGGCTTTTAGTACAAAATAGACTAAGAAGTAGCTACAACATTGTATCTGAAGTAATTAAACTAAGAAAATAGAGAAACTTTTTTTTTCCATTTAACTCATTCAGTGTGCGTGACAGCACTATCAGCTACTTTGTGAAAAGCCCAGTCAAGGACTAATCATCTTTCGATGATTAATGCAGTCATAAGTGGTACATCAGTGGTGTAGGTTTTTGTGCTGGCGGTGGTATCACCAGAACTGAACAAAGGCTTATTCAAAGCATTTATCAGAAGTAATCTCTATGTATAAAAATGTTGTGTTGCTTTTTATATGCTTCAGAAAATCAAAACATTCTGTAAAGATTGAGGTCAAATTTTGACACAACATACAACCTGCTTCAAAGATCGTTTTTATCATCAATAACCTACCAGCAACTGCAAGAAAACAGTTATTTTAACAGTCAGCTGTGTACCAGCAACCACGCCACCTGGCGCAGGCGAGGGAACACTTGCCATACTAGCCAACGACAACTACAGTCACAGTGAAACATTACCTGTTCCCAACTAGACTGTTTATTAACAAAAACAAACTTATCCATTTGAATCCTATTCAGTTTATTATACAATCTGAGTTAAATATTCGCTTTAATCGAGGCACTTTTGTGTGATAATGTTGTGATCGAGTTGCACCGATCTCCAAATCGTAACTACAAGTTATTTAAGAGTGCCAGTACCCACCCTAGCTGGGACGGCTTGATGTGAATATGTGCCGAGAACAGAATTACAACACCGGTGATCTCCAATCATATATCTAATCAAGCATTTCCAAATTAACGTGTGAACATAAGGGTATCTATGATTGCATAATGCAAATGGTGAATGATGGAGTAGGGTGAAATTTCTTACATGCGCCAGGAAGATACTAAGGAAACATTTCTTATCAGATTGATTCTGGCAATGACTTGATCAAAAAATGACAAAGCTTTAACTCTGTATAGCCTAAGCCTCGGAGGTATTGCAAAATTAAAATTCTTAGAATTGTATGTTTAGATTTGTTCCTCATTTCTCATCCATGCAACCACAATATGCAGGGTACAGTTAATAATGGTATAAAATTTAATAATGCTATTATGGGTAACTAATAATCATGTATATACTGTTTTTATTGGGTAAATGTTTAAAGAATGTGAAAATAAACTCATTTGACACTATAAGTGATTTAAAAGTAAATTGTAATAGCATAGTGATGGTATTATAATATAATATTACTGGTTTCCATCTTCAACTTGAGCTATTAGTTCATAAAACGTTTGATACTATTGACTTGTATACATTTCGTGAAATGTAAATAGAATTCAAAGTAGCTAAAATTGGCACTTTTAGGTAAAATAAGAGGTTGCAATATCCATTTTTGTTGTTAGTATATATTAGATTTTCTCATTCCTCAAATAATCTAGCTGGAAGTGCAATGGTGTGTGTAATGTTAATATTCAAGGTTTATATTTCTTTAGTATATCTTTAAATGAATCCGACCCATTATATTCCCATTGTTTTTACCTTAGATGATTTTTTGTTCGGTTTTATTGAATGTTTACTCTATGTTGCACTTCCCAATTGGCGTGTTTAATTTATCAATGTATCATTTATCATAATTTTGTTCAACATTTTATCTGATATGGAAAAAATTGAATTTTGTTGGCAACAATGTATTCCAATCTTTTAATCCTTAGACCTCTTCTTGGTGGTCATGTAACTGTTTCAGCACAAACGTCTTGCCTGGGATAAACTCAAGTAATTAGTTGTATGAAATTGAAACTAATACATACATTTTTATAATGATATCGAAAAAAATACATAAACAATATTTACAGGTACGAAGGTGATTGGGACTACCAATAAAAGTTATTTACTACATTTGTGTATTCAACCTAATAATAAGAGGGTTGTGATTCACTTGGAAATCAAATTGAAATTTATTTATAAACTAATTTATTTTATAGCACGATGCCTCATTCTCTCTACAACGAATTGTCAGAGATCTGCCTCTTTGTACCAGATAAAAAAGGGGTTAAGAAAGACATAGACAAAACAGTAGAATACTACTCAGAATTGTTGGAAGAGAATAAAATCACAAACATAAGTAAGGTTAGTATTACAAATCAGAAAGTTGTTTATAATCTTTTTTTAAGTGTGCTCTAACCATATTTTATCCAATGAAACAGCTAACTTAACATCATAGTTTCCATAATTTGTTTCAGTAATTGTATTTAAAAAAAAAATAGAATTTGATTCCCACAGAATTTGTTTTTTTTTTAGACAATCTTGCTAGTAATAGTAGTTTCTCTCTCGTACACATTTTTTAGAAGGTAAACAGTGTTAATTATAACTCTATTAAACCTTTATTATTTGATAAAAGTCATGTGGGAACATTACACACTCAACTGAGATAATTTCTATTTCGGATGCAACACTTCCACAAATCTCCCTCTTCTTCCACAAATTATCCAGGTTTAATTCCTACCTGAATCTTAACTGTAATTCACCATATTACCAAGTTACGACTTATGTTTAATATCTGAAACAAACATAAGTTCAGAAAATATTTTAAAAAGGAAGTATAAATGAAATCTGTATCAAATACAGTAATAATATAAAAAAATCTTTAATCTGAATTATCCGCTCACAAATTATTGGGAGTGGACTGTATACAACCAAGCATAAGTTGTCTGTATTCTGGACTACAGAGTTTTTTGTCCTTACCTTGGGACAATTGCATTAAATTTTGTATTAAAATTACCCTGCACCCTTCTTTGAGAAAAAATTAATGTTTAATAAAAAGGCTGAACTAACGTAACTGTCCTAAATTTTTCTTGAAAATTAAATAGCACTTTAAATATTTTTGAAAGTTATATTTATTTTGAAGATTATGCATTTATATGTTAGTTTACACTAAGAATAAATACCTAAATATATCATGTAATATCAAATTTATAAATAATTTGTTTCATATGGAAAAATTTAAAGAAAATCAAGTACTAATTTAGACTTTGATTGCAGATATTACCTTTACGAGCACTCTCCACTGAATATACTCAATATGAAATGCGGAGAAAGCTTGCCAATCAGTTTGATGTGTTCTTAGCTGACGGACGTATTTCACATTTCATTACTAAAAGACTTGGGCGTATGTTTGCTTACTCAACTAAGTAAGATCTATATGTTTTAAATCTTATTTTCCCTGTATTTTACAACTGCTATTTAATTTATGCTTGGAATCAGTTATTAGAAAATTTTAAAAAACAAATTTTGTTTAGGAATATCTTATATCAAGTTTTTACTATTGATAATATAATATATGTATAGTAAATGATTTACAAGGGTTAATTTATAAGAGCTCTGCTCAAGTATTTTAGACCAGTACTGATTAGTGTTACATGTAGCAACGAAAGGAATGAAGAAATCACAAATTTAATTAACTAATTTTGTGTTAACGTCAGGTTGAAATCTTTTATCTAAGAATTTGGAACTTGACTTATGCAAGGTGAGAATTTTGCTTTGTAGTTATGGTAAAACTATATGCAGTATAAGGATTTTCAAATAGTTAGATTCATTATAAAAAATTTTGTTGAGAAGATCATTACATTTGTTGGATGACTACATTTAGTTCTGGACAGTGACTAATAAGAAAGGTAGAGCTAAAGTTGTATTTTTTTGGTAACACACTTTTCCTTGATAAAATGTTTAGAGAATGAAACAGTTAAATTCATGTAGATTGTTGTCTTATATTTGTAATTATGTTTGACTCTAGTAATTCCTGTATACATCATAATAAATGTAAGTTATGTTTCAGAACACCTGTTCCAATGAACCTCGAAGGGAAAAAAGAGTGGAAACCAATTTTCCAGAATGCTTTGTCAAAAACACAAATGGCGATTGGTTCAAATTCTGATTCATCCTCAGTTATTGTAAGTTTTTAATAGAATCAAACAATTGACTTTTGAAAAAAATTACATTCTTTGTGTAGCGTATTTCAGTAAGAAGGTAGACAGTATTCAAACCTAGGTTTTTTGACAAACCTTTGAGATTTGGAGCAAAAAGCAGGATAGTTATATGTAGTTCATTACAACTGAAAAACAAATTTTTTTATAGAATTTAAACTTTATGTTTGCCGTACTCACAAAATTAATTGTCACATAAAATATTCATAATTAATGCTAAAGAACTAGGTTGTTGCCGGGGCAACAATACGGTCAATGAGAAGAATAAAGAGAGAGTGAGGTAGAGTGAAGGAGTGGGTCTTCTGTTTTCTCACTGTGCAATAATAGCTTAGGGCATAGTAGTAGTGCACAGCTAAAACCATTTACTAATTCATTTCTATAGACTCATGTGTAAACTTTGTTACAGTGATTAATTATTTTATTTTTTAACAAACAATACATTTCTGTATTGATTATACGAGGGATAAAAAAGAAAAACTGGACTTATAGGATCCTAGATAAAGACAGTTTACTACAGATATTTAATGATTTAAAACTTTAGAGGCATTCATTTTATTTTCACTAGCACTATAAAAACAAGATAAACAGTGTATTGTGTAAATCGGTAGTAATCCTGAATTAAAAAATAAATAACTTTAGGTGTATTTAAGAAAATCACATTGTCTTAGTGATTGTGTTTGGCATTTTTGTTGATGTTTAGTTATGTTCCGTTATCAGCAACTTTCTTTTTCAACCACTGTACCATAAACTGAACTGGTATACCTAGTTTTTATTCTATAAATCTGCAAATTGAAAGAAGGCCAGTAGTTAGTCACTAAAGAGCTGTCCTGTAATGCCGTAACACTAAACAACCTAATTTTGGTTGGTGTGTGTCTTATAATATTGTTTTATAATGAACACTAATAAAAATAAATATAGTTTTTATTATTATCAAGACATTAATGTGAAAACTTACATTAAATCTGGACAAAACTATATGTAACAAGTAAGCCAGCATGCTGTGTCATTATACAAACATGCCATGGTACACACTAGGGCTTTTTCTCCTTTACAAAGCTTAATAAGCTTTAGAAACAATAAAAAGACTGTAAAAATGTTGTTTTTTAATTTTTTGTGGGACTGTGTTTTCTTTTGTTAAAACTTCAGTAATTAGTCTTCTCATAATTAAAATATTGGCAAAAACTCCAATACCACAAAAATAATTAAAAATAACCAATATTACAAGCTACGTAAGATTAAACATTTATGTACATTTTGATGACCATGTCTTCATCATCAGAGGGTTTTACTACAAAATTACAATAATTTATAAACTAGAGTGACCAATTAGTCTTCTGAAAAAATAACAAAAACATAATTTTCAGTTTGACATATAGAAAATTAAGTTCTAGTTACAGGAATTATACCACCATATAAGAACATTTAACTTTCCAGGTAGTATTTTCAAGCAATAGACAAAATTTGAGTTATGGAAATTCAACTGTATTTTATTAAAAAGGTTAATACATTGTGTATTATATATTTTCAGGTAGGAACAACAGCACATTCACCCGATGAAGTAACTTCAAACATAGAAGCTATTTGTCAAGGTTTGGCTAAAGACTTCCCTGGTGGTTGGTCCAATATAAGATCGCTATTTATCAGAACTAAGAATGTTCCATCTCTTCCAGTCTATATCTCAATTAGTAAGTGGATTGGCAATTATGTTTAAGTCTGTGTGAAACTTTATGCTTTGATGAAATTTCTCCTCCAGTAGTTGTTTGAAAATGAGAAAAAAATTTAATTTAGGATTGAAATGATCGTGAAGCAAGTTTACGTTAAGCATATTTCTATAAAATAGAAAGTAATTACTTTGTTTACATGTCTTGGTGCCATGGTGGTTATATTTTTGTATTACACATATTTGTTGGTTACCATGAGTGTCTGTCATTTTCAGTCCCCACAGACATCAAATTATTTATTAGGGGATGCTAGTGTTTACGTTTTATATTTAAACTCACCAGAACCTATCTAATTAATAAATATGAAATGTATTTTAATTTGACATTAGCTCAGACAAGACCCACTTAAATTTCAAAGTGGAAAAAAACTGAATTTTCCAATAAATGTTGAAGGAATTTTTTTTAATTTTTCAAAAAGTCTCCATTATTCAAAATAACTAAAAAAATAATAGATAGGCAAAAAATATTAAGATTAATGTAAAAAGTGTCGCTGTGCACTAGTAGATTTATTTCACTGAAGGATGTAAAGTTACGAGTAAAAGGAAAACAAGTTCCTGCTTATGTTTAATATTGGCAAAATGTAGAATTTGCCAAATTGTTCTTGATGTAACAAAAATGGGTGTTTCTACTCTCAGTAATTGTATGGAAAGGAAAATATATTGGATTTTAATCAGTCAAAATAAATAATCAATTTCAGCTATGGCTTTTTGTCTGGGAATGAAGTGCATTTTGAGCCTAATTCAAAGTCAGATGATATTTTAATATCTAAGTAAATATTGTTGGTTACACTTTTGTTTTAGGACAACAGCCAATTAGTGCTTAAAGCAATTGAAACTCAAATTATAATTTAGTTTTGTATAAAATATACACTGTAGGGTTTTAATATTTTTTTGCAGTCTCACCAAACCTTATTAGAGCCCCTGTGATTAAATCTCTCAAGGGGCCTAAGAATGAAGAGTTTGAGGGGGAATTGTCGACAATGCTGGATGCTACTGTGACAGTCAAATCTGATGGAAGTGTCATTGTACACAAGACTAAACATAAACAGGCCTCTAACGAATCAGATGTAAGTAGTAAAGTTATCTAATACAATTTAAAACAATTAATATTTAATTAGAAAATATTGGTGCAGTAATTTTCTATTTTTATATTAGAAAAAATATTTACTGAACAAAATAAATCATACTCTCAAGAAACCTTAAAAATCAAATGAAATATTACTCTTTTTTTTTAAATGTTTTTATAAGTGATATATTTTTAAAAAATTAAAGTTTGTACTTATAAATGTTATACAGTATGAAACTTATTACAAAAACCTTTCATGGTTTGGTTTTAGTCTGTAGATGATGAAATTATCAAAGAAGCATTGAAGCACAGGAAACAGTCAAAGACTATTCGAGATTATGAAGGTGAAGTTAATGTTGATGAAGATAAAATAATCAAAGAAACAGAACAGAAGTTTTTGAAAAAGCTTGCAGCAGGTGGAAAGGACACAGATTCTGAGAGTGATGTTGAAGAGCAAGATGAAGATAACAATGTAAGTACAAAATGCTGGGACGAAGAATTAAGTTGACACAACCTTAAAAACAGATTATTCCATTGGGCAAAAACTGTGATGGTGAGGCAAATATGCTGTCCAAAAACTCTCATTTGTAAATCCAACGACTCATTTGGATAGCGCTGTGTTGACACATTGTTCCTGATTAATTTTTTTTTAGAATGAAGCCTTTAAGTCTTATCTGAAACACTTATCCTCGAATCAAACCTCTAATTGTTGAGTTATTCAATAGTTAACGTGGCTTATTTATTTTACCTTATATTAAAAATGTATCAGTAACTTCTAATGAAAATAAAAATTATTCATTGTGTCACTTTTTATAAAATACAGATATTAATTTAATTTGGTTTCTGCTAGTAATACTTATCAGTCTTGTGAAGGGCCGTGTTTTTACAAATAATAGTGAAACAATATATCGGTATAAGTAGGTTTCTAGAGGATTTTTTTTGGATTAGTTGAGTGTTAAGTTTCTGCAGTTGACATGACTATGTCATTATTATTATTGTTGTAGCTGACTGCCTTTGCTTAGCAAGGTAATCTCTCCTCCAGTCCATGCATTTTGGATGTCTTCCATTTGTCAGGACCATCTGTGTACTAATAGAGCACAGTTAGTTCTGGCAGGACGATATTCGAAACATGTCCTCTGCATAGGAGATCTTGTCATTAGGAAAGGTAAGGGATTATTGCATTTAGCAAATTAATAATTATTATATTAATCCTGGCAGAAATTAATAAAAACATGTTAAACTCCTAATACAAACACAATTCTTTTAAAGTCAATTCATATGTAGGCAAAAAAAGTTTTATAAATTTATTTTAGTTACTTTTTATTAAATAATTACAAATAATATAAATAAAGTAACATAAACCATGCATTAAAACAGCTGTTCTACCACATAACCTATAACCAAATCAGCTGTTTTATGAAACCATATGGTATCACTTATTTCAAGCCAAATGGAATGATGTAACTATATTGCATACCTTGCCCCTTTTGTGAACAAGTTTTCTTCCATATAAAACTAAAATTAATTCATTAAATTTAATTAATGAATTAATATTTGAAAAAACTATTAACATCAAGTGTCATAGTGTACAAATTAAAAAAAAGATGTATTTGAACTTGATTAGATGAATAAAAAGTATTTCATTTAACGATTGATAATTTCAACAGGATATATATAAATATATATATATATGGGTAGAGTGAACTAATACAAGGAATTGAGAAAACATTTATAAAGATGTGTTCAGATAAGTTTTTTTTTAAATTTTGTAATTATGTTTGTAAAAAGAAAGAAGTTCCTTTGTTAATGATTTAGTTAGTAGTCAATTATCACTTCTGAAGGTCAGCAAAAGTGTCGTAAAAACAGATACTTTTAGGTTTAGGTTAGGAATGTAAAGTTTCTCTGTCTGTGGCAGGACTCAATGTTTGCAGCATAACATCCTTAAAGGAAACCTATTGTCTGTAGGTCATAGATTGGTCTAAGGAAGGATAGATGAGGGTAGTTATAGCTGAATTAGACCTGCTGTTAAAGAGGGTTCATTAATAGGAAGCAAGAGCCCTAATCAGGGGGAAAATGTTTAATGATATTTTTTCTAGTTTTTTTTTTTAATTCCAAAGAAATTAATTTTTACTAATATTTTTACCAAATTTAGAAATTTGTATTATTAATCTATGTTGAGTATATACTACCCGACCAAGAGAACATTACCCCCAGAGATGGGAATACAGTAACAGTAGTTACATATTTTCAGTCTGGTAGTGCTGCTGCTGCTGCCTCTCTCCAGCCTCATTGTTTGCTTGGTCTAGTAGTATGTTTTTGTAATGCACATTGAAAATGCATTCTTGTGTTATTTATAGGTGAGATTTTGTTATCAGAGATTAAATTTAATTTTTTTAAAAATTTTAGGTATTGAAACAGTTTGAGGAGATGTCGCAGGATTCACAGAGAAAGAATCTGAAGGAGGTAAGTTTGCAAAATAATTGAAACGTTATGGGTTGTTGAGATTAAAACTTACTGAGTAACAATAGAAAGAATGATTATTTAATCTGTATAATAATTATATAAATAAATATCTAAAAGTTAAAGCAGCCATAATGTATTGTAGCTAAAGTTTAAATTGTAGCTCATAATTTTAAATTAAATAGTTTATTTCTTCAAAAATTCTTTGTACACAAATTATTACTTGTTCACTACATAATTTTCCCAAACAACATCTATGTAACTGAATCAAATTTACAAAAGAAACATACTATTCTTAATAACCTGGAGTGCGAATGCATTTATATTTACGCTGGCTTTATATTGGCAAAAGCAAAATTATTAAATCATATGCAATAATTCATGAAGGTTTGCTTCAAGAAGATACAAGAATATTTTTTGGAAGAAGGTTTTATTCACAAATCTTGGGCTAATTTCAGTTACAAAAAAGGGACAGTTTACATTTATTTTGGGACTTTGTTATCAATTACCAGTAGGCAGGTTACAATATAGTTCTTATCTACAAAAACTGTTATAAATTAAAAGTAGTCATAATTTTTTTAAAACATAGCCTTGCACATTATACTTGATCACAAAATTAACCATTTAGTAATTGTTGTCTATTAGTTTGATAAGCCAATCTTTTATACTATTTTTTGACATATTTTAACTGCTCTGATTTAAAGAGCCTCAATTTTAAAATATTAAATTATACTTTTTTTTTGCTGAAAAGCAGTTTAAATTGTAATGTTTGCAATGGAATTTATAATAAGAAAAACTTCAAAGATAAAAATATATTGAACAATAATACAAACGACAAAATTTGTATATCCTCTCAGAAATCATTAAAAAAATATTATTGGAAATTTATTTTGGAATATAACAAAATCAGGCTTGTTTAGTCTTGTAGTAATTTCCTCTGAAGATAATTACTTTGCAATTGAAGGACCTAAATTAAAAGTTTTTGTGGTTTAAGAGGTTTTATTTATTTATAATTAAAATTATACCACAGTTGCTCCAAGTTATAATAAAATCATTTAGTTTTTCATTAGTTGTATTCTAATAATACAAATACCAGTTTGTGATTAAATAGAAACTTGTTTGATGTGAAATGAAAGTGTTAGACAGCATTTGCTTTAGTGGCAAGAACTATGCAAAGACTCAATATCATCGGTTTAATTAATTAATTTTTCTTTCAGAATAAATTAAAGAAAAAATCTTCAAAACATCTGGAAAAGAAAGCAAAAACAAACTGGATAAAGAGTGCAAAGAAAGGGGCAAAGAAACTAAGTAAAGATCAGAGGAAAGCATTGATCAAAGTTAAAAAAGCTGAGAAAAAAAAGAAATAATTCCATTCTATTGCAGATAAATAAAGGTTTGTAATGCTGTACATGTTCTTTTACTGCCCGTTTCCCAGGTCTTCTAAGATTTTATCCTTCATTCCGTTCACTAAGTTAATGTTTTCTCTAATGCAATTTCTGTCAACATTAAATAACTTGTCTACAATTAATCATGATGTACAAAAAACATTGTTTATGATTATTAATAATTATGTTTTGATAACAAAATAAATAAAACTTTTGTTATTTTTCCAACCAATAGTAGAAGAAGGTTTAATTCAATTAAAACCTCAAGTAAACTATAAAACCTAAACCAGCTTTCCTTTCCTACATTAACAGTTACCCAAGACATAAATGTGAATCAACTGCTCTTTACCATCCATTTGGAAGAAAAAGATTTTTAGTTGATGACTTCTAATCTTTTAAGTCTCAAAGTTTAAATTATGAAATGCCAATTAACTAATATAATAGTAAATAAAAGAATGTTATTATTAAGTAGTATGTCATCACACAACCCTCAATAAAGTAAAGCATTTCATAACACTAGTTTTTATACACACAATGCATAGCGATGTTGAATAGTAGCTGTTAAGTACAGGATTGCTAACCTCACTTTCCATAAACCACGTTTGTTAACATCTGTCATTATTTTCGTATAACCTAGAAATCAGCTGGTGTTTTATCACAGTTCAATCTCCACCGCCTACTAGACATTCGTTGCCGGCCAGAATCTAGACTTCTTTTACTGCAAAGAAGTAGTTTTACGATCCAGTTACCAGACGCATTGAGCCTATTCATCTATGTTTTAGACTAGGTCTACGTACTTTCTGATCTAGTTACTTTTGCTAGCCCTTTCCGCCATCTCAAAGTTACACACTTCTTGCAACATGGCTGTTTACTAGTGCGGCTCTCCTGTTTCTATTCAAGTGCTTTAGCCGATTACATCGGGTTTAAACCGCGTTATAATATTACACCGCTTACTGATTATGTTCAGTTAATGTCTTAGATGCGTTCTAACTATAAATTACCGCCGTCAAACTTTAATAAGTCATTTTAACTGCCTTCTAAGTTTGATGGCCATTGTATTAGGCAAACCACGTGGTATTTCTTACACCGCAGACAATTAACTCTTTAACCTCGTGTGTGAACTATCAAGTGTTGATTAAAGATTGTCTATTGTGACTATTGAAGTGATTTTAACTTTAAATTAATCTTAAATGAGTTCTAGTTTTATGCCCTTCTTCGCAAGCTACGGTTCATCACTTCAGGACTTAACCCAGGCCTGGGACACCGCATCTTCACCTACACTGAATAGTTTGGAATGGTAAGTGGCGTAGACTTAACTTCACTCATAAAATTGAACTATTTCTTTTAATTAACGTGTAGTGTTTCATTTAAATTCAGTGTCGTTTTTATTAATAAAGCAGACCCCATACTGCTCCAACAAAACGTGGGTGGTCTTCCGGACTTTTTAGTGCAACCTCGTATGATTTGAACTACCCTATTGATTTCTAATATTTCACATAATTTTCTTTCTTTAGTTTTGCTACCAAAACTATACATGGTCAACACGGGCCGAATAATTTGAATCGAATAAGCCATAGGTTACAGTTCATTGCAAAATTTCCTTAACAAATCTTCAAAATTTCCTTAATAAGTCTTGTAAAAATGGCAATTAATACAGATTATTATTTATCAAAGTTAAACAACATCATTGAGGACCTGGAACAGGTCATTAACATAATTGCTGGAAATGATATCCCAACAGGTCTCATTAGTGAAATCCGACGCATCCACGGCAACTTTATTGACACGTACGAATACATGGAAAAAACTTTTGAGCATGAAGTCGCTGAAACCGCAGAAAAGGCTTTTCAATTGAAAGCCAAATTTCAACTTTTGTACTTGCCCATCCTGGCTAAATGTCCAGGCATTATAAAATCTGAAGAAAAGGAAATTTCACTGGTTAACCTCACTAATAATTGCATCAGTCTGCCAAGCCTACAAGTACCCACTTTCTCAGGCAATAACAATGAATGGACAGACTTTATCACTATGTTTGACTCCATGATCCACTCTAATGTTAATCTTACCGCAGTACAAAAATTTCAGTATTTAAAATCAACTTTTAAAGGCGATGCCTTAGCAATCATTACCGGCTTAACAATTTCAGACAATAATTATGCAATAGTTTACAACGCTTTAAGAAACCGCTATGCAAACCCACGCAGGCTAGCTGATCATTACTTTAAACAGATTCAAGAATTTAAATCAATGAAAACCGCTTCACAATCAGAATTCAACCGCTTTCTAACTGCACACTCTAACGCAGTATGTGCCTTGAAGGCCATTAACCTACCGGACTTGGCAGATTTTCTGTTGTTTCAACTGGTAGTTAATAATTTAGATCCGAACACTCGTCTTAATTTTGAAACCAGGCTAGGCACCACTGCTATGCCTACTTACCGCGGTTTAAATGATTTCGTAACCGAGCAAGCTAGGGCAATGGAATTGCTCAACCAGCCTTCGACTTCAACCGCAGCTAGCACAAGCCAACAACCCCAACTATCGGTCTATTCTGTCAACGAACCTGACTTAAGTAATACACCTCCTGAGAGTCCAACACCGCAGCTCGAATACCCCACTAAACTCATGGCGCTGATATCGACTACCGCAGCCGTTACAAGTAATCCCGCCGACTATGCAGATGGAGCCGCACAGCTGAATGAAGGTCATCACCGCACTGCAACGCACCACACCGCCAGGACTCAACCGCAGGCTTTGCGACCACCAGTGATAAGCCAACACATCCAGTTCAACCGAACAGCACCCGCACCGCAACCATCACCGCTTGTTAAACAAAATTTACCCAGACCGCGCTTGTCTACCAGACCTACCAACCCGCCTCGTAACGATCCGTCCGCAGCACAGTGTTTCTATTGTTCAGCCATTCACAATATCTTTTGTTGTCCAGACTTTCTCAAACTAAAAGCCCAGGAACGTCGCGAGTCTATACGACATATGCAGCGCTGTTTTAATTGCTTCGGCACGCACTACCAAAACAAATGCTAGTCACTCAAGACTTGTAAACATTGCAACGGTAATCATCACTCCTTGTTACATGACTCTAACTCAGCTTCGCCCCAGCGACCGTACACGCATCGACACCCAAATTCAGCCAATGACTGCAACCATTCAACTACCAATGGAAAACCTTTTGCCAGCGCCGATAATACTAACGTCGCTTCTGCCTTATTAGGCACCGCTCAGGTCATTGTAAATGATCATTTTGGAAATCCGCATATCCTTCGGGCAATCATTGACCCAGGCAGTCAAGTGTCTGTCATAACAAAAACAGCAACCGCAATGTTGAGCTTACCTCCTAGGAAATCAAATGTCTCTCTTGTCGGGGTCGCTTCTCAAACCACACATATATCAGAATATGTGTCCCTACAAATCTCTTCTAGATATGCCTCAAATTTCAAACTCGATGTCGAAGCTGCAGTACTACCTCACATCGCTGACCCTCTTCCATCAACCGCACTATCACCCAGTATACACGCACGCTACAGTCATCTCCAACTTGCTGACCCTCACTTTGACACCCCTGCCCAAATTGACTTAATTCTAGGACCTGACGTATTTAACCGCAGTCTTAATAATGAACCACAGACCATAATCAAAGGTCAACCTGCTCCCCTAAACATCTTCTTCGGATGGATTATCTCAGGATCGCTTCCCGACCATCTATGTCGTCAACCTCACGCCTTCACTATAAGATTAGACGCTCGTTACACCGCTGCACGTCGATCCATGGAGAGGAAAGAAGTCATTCGCACCATTAAAGACACTCAACGCTACAAGGACTTACGCAAGGGTACCACCACCAGTGGCTCCGTTAGAAGATTCAACCATATCACCGAGTCTCTTCGCCCTCTAGTCGACGCCTCCGGACTGCTCATGGTGAGCGGCAGAGTTCATCAGCCTCCACGAAATCACCCCTTTTAGCAACCGCCACCTCTTCAGCATATGTCCAACCGCTTCTGTCATTCTTGGTCCACCTCTTACTTGCGCAACACCTCACCAACTCTTGGACATCCATCCATCTCTTAGCTATCTGGTGACCTCCTGGTTGTTTCTTTTTGGTTCTTCACCCCTCTACTAACCCCGCTCATCATTCTTCTTCATTTCTAAAACATTCGTTTTGGTGGGCGGTATGTTAAGTACAGGATTGCTAACCTCACTTTCCATAAACCACGTGTGTTAACATCTGTCATTAATTTCGTATAACCTAGAAATCAGCTGGTGTTTTATCACAGTTCAATCTCCACCGCCTACTAGACATTCGTTGCCGGCCAGAATCTAGACTTCTTTTACTGCAAAGAAGTAGTTTTACGATCCAGTTACCAGACGCATTGAGCCTATTCATCTATGTTTTAGACTAGGTCTACGTACTTTCTGATCTAGTTACTTTTGCTAGCCCTTTCCGCCATCTCAAAGTTACACACTTCTTGCAACATGGCTGTTTACTAGTGCGGCTCTCCTGTTTCTATTCAAGTGCTTTAGCCGATTACATCGGGTTTAAACCGCGTTATAATATTACACCGCTTACTGATTATGTTCAGTTAATGTCTTAGATGCGTTCTAACTATAAATTACCGCCGTCAAACTTTAATAAGTCATTTTAACTGCCTTCTAAGTTTGATGGCCATTGTATTAGGCAAACCACGTGGTATTTCTTACACCGCAGACAATTAATTCTTTAACCTCGTGTGTGAACTATCAAGTGTTGATTAAAGATTGTCTATTGTGACTATTGAAGTGATTTTAACTTTAAATTAATCTTAAATGAGTTCTAGTTTTATGCCCTTCTTCGCAAGCTACAGTTCATCACTTCAGGACTTAACCCAGGCCTGGGACACCGCATCTTCACCTACACTGAATAGTTTGGAATGGTAAGTGGCGTAGACTTAACTTCACTCATAAAATTGAACTATTTCTTTTAATTAACGTGTAGTGTTTCATTTAAATTCAGTGTCGTTTTTATTAATAAAGCAGACCCCATACTGCTCCAACAAAACGTGGGTGGTCTTCCGGAATTTTTAGTGCAACCTCGTATGATTTGAACTACCCTATTGATTTCTAATATTTCACATAATTTTCTTTCTTTAGTTTTGCTACCAAAACTATACAGTAGCTATAAGGCCAGATTATCTGCCTCTTACTGGGATCATAGGACAGAGTCAGGAGTTTAATCGTATATAATTTTGTAATTTTATTTTATACTCTGTAACTTTGAAATAATAGATTTGTTCTCTCTTAATTCAAATCTTTTTTCCCTTATTATTGGTGTGTCCTGGCCTACTCACAACCTTAAGAAGGGCCCAAAGTAATTACGACAGACTTCAAATTCCCCAAACATTTATAATTTTCATTACTGTGAACAAGGAATCTTCACTATAAGCTTTTGTTAATATCTGGGAAATTTCTGTTGCAGAGTTTTAAGAATTTGATAAAATGTTGCAATGACAATCTCTTTCAAGTTATAGACTCAATCTAGTTTTTTTTTGTGTTGCATCTTGTCCCACACATTTTTATAAATATTTAGAAATGTGTTGTAAAAATTGAAAGATTTTGTAAAACTGTTTTATCCTTTTCTCTCGCATTATATTTAAATATCTTAGGCTCTGATTTTAATAAGAAAATAAAACTTTTAAAATTAATAAACTGCTTTAGTAATTTTTATACAGAAGAGATTTTATAACTGAGGATTTACAACTATCAAGAAATGCTGAAATGTGTCTTAAGAATTTACCAAATACATATTATTTTAATTTTGAGTCATTGTTTAATATAATATAAATAAACTTAGATATTTCAGGTATAGACAAGAAGTGTAGTTTAATAATATAATATTGGCTAAAGAACATTAAGGGCATTATGAAAAATATATATATTTTAGTACTGTATTTAATTAGAATAATAACAGTAATTGTGAGTTCTCATTTGACATCGCAATTACATGAAATTGTCCTGATTTAATAGCAGTCTATAGAAACCTGAATTGTATTGATTTAATTGAATTAACTGTTCTGTAGGATACAAACATAGAGCTAAGCTAAACAGAAAGGCAAAACGTTGTTCAGACAAATATTAAAAAATATTAGTTTTATGCACTAGAGGTTGGCGTTAAGGGATCACTGTCCAGTTTATTAAAGATGTGTAACTATCTCTATGACAGATATATTCATTTCTGCCGAGAACATCAAAGATGCAATGCGATTGTGACTGAGATGGTCTAAGTAACACCTTACTAGGAGCTTTCAACTACTCAAACTTTGTCATTCATCCAAAATGCTCTAAACAAACGTCCATGTCAGCAAAATAATCCACACCTTGGAGGCCATAGGTTGAGTAATACCACTATATTCTATACTAAATTCCAAAAATTAAGAAAACAAATTCTTTTGCTCTGTATACTGGAACCAATTGATTTCAATTAGTAAGCTAAAGGGAAAATAGCCTTGATTTACACAGAAAGAATTAACTGTGTAAAGCTTTTTTCTTAACACTGAAAAGTAATGGTTTTGGTTTAAAATTTATCATCCTTTTGTTGAATTATAAGCCTTTACAATTGGTAAGCTTTAGATTTAATAATTTTAGTTTAAAATTAAAAGCACCACTATTTCATAGTTTTGTATAAGATGGCAGATTTCTTTTACAAAATCCAACTTTTCCGTATCTCCTTTATGTAGGTAAATAGAAAGTAGTCAGTGACAGGGGAAATAAAAAAACTTGTGATGTAACCAGTGAATTTAAAAGCAATGTTTATCTTTAGAAAGTGCTTTAAAGGTATATAAAACATTTTAATTGCCTGAAATCAAGCTTTTGTTATACATTGTTTGGTACAATGAATGTTGAACTTATAATGAAATGGAAATGAGCTTTTATGATAAAGGAAATAATTTAACCAATGAACGTGATTTGGAAGTTTATCACCTTCAATAGCATTCTGAGAACGGGGCTAAAGTGTAGGATATTATTTATCCTTAAACCTCTTCACTTAATATTATTTATTTCTCAAGTTTTTAACCGTTGTTACTACCTTGGATACACGAGGAAATAAATACGGTGTTACATTGTAAAGTAAGAAATGCTAACTAGTACACCTTTCATGGAAGTTTTTATGTGGATAGTTTTACATTTTTTATAATAAATATTACAAATGAATTTTTGTAATACTACTTATGAATTTATTTTTATTCAGTATTACTTTGGCCTAAAATGACTCTATAATTCATCATTGGGAAAGTGCTATTTCATCAACAAAGCTAAATATAATGGGGTTTTCTATAACGAAAAAACAAAAAAACGGAATTTCATCAGGCCTACTGAATTTAAACTTTAATTTTTCAACATACATACCTCATATTACTGTTCATTTTATTCTGAACAACAGTGGTATATAATCATATATATTTACTTAAAGTCTCAATTTCTTAAACATACGTGCTAACTACGTGTGTTTTGTGTAGTTAGCACATGCTAACTAATTGGATCTGGTGGAGCGGCCGGCGGCCAAATAATTGGAGCCCAAAAGGTTAATAAAATCAAGACAAGCTAATAGTAAGTTTGTTTATTATATCAAATATATTTGAATTATCAACTCATCATTATAAATATTTTACAGTATGCTTTACAAGTAAAAATATAACTTACTATGGTAAGTGTATACATGTTGTAAAGTGTAGTCTGAATGACTGGTAATAAATTAGTCATTGAAATACATTTAGCGTAATAAATGTATTTATTATGTGATTGCTATATTTTAAAATAATTTACTTAACTCACAAGCAAAGCTCAAATTTTACTTATAGCATAAATCCAATTCTTCAAAACTAATAACCAAAAAGTAAAAAAAGATGAAATGAAAAAAGAAACAATTTACAAGACATAAGTTATATTGATATCTATGTCTATTATGCTCCTTTTTTATACTAGTTATTGATTTCCTAAGGGTTGTGTAATGTCAATAGATAACTGTTTTGAAAACAGTAAAATCTTGTATGGAGAAAACAGAAAAGTCCACTAATATTTCAAGAAAGTGAAATACAGAAGACGGAGAAAGGAGTGTTTGAGAGCAAAATTTACCTCATTGAAGGCAAGAATGATGTAGACTAGGAAATTGGGAGTTTTAAGAATGATGAAATAAACATTAACAAAAAATCTTAAGGGATCACACATTTTGAATCTTATATCCTATTCCATTATATATTATATAACCTGCTTAACCCAAACGCTCCCTTCACACTCAAATCATATTCCTGCAACCTTTAGCAATCACTGGCAGTAACGGGTTGGCTTCATCAATGAAACCGGGTTGTTTGAAAGCGTGTTAGCAAGTAAGTTCAAAAGTTTTCACTCAGTTACGCAATAATTACTTATAATTGTTAACAAACATCATTAAAGGTGCTTATCCAGTTACAGTCCTATAAATTATTCTTTGCCTATATTTCTTGTGCTACAATATGTTTTTCTATTGATAAAAAATTACCCTCCCCTTAATCATATATATTTGAGCTATAATAAAAATTATTTTTGGGATACAAAATGTTGACAGTATTCTAACCCTACACTTGGTAAATATATTCCTCTGTGACCTCAATAAAAAATAATATTAATACAATTTTCATAAATTGACAGAAGACAGGTTAATTGTTCTGTTATCAATGTCAAAACCCATTCAACAATAGAGTGTATCCAAATATATATTGAAAAAATACAATATGTCAATTATAATTTGTATAAAAGTATTTTATTATAATCAGCTGTTAATTACTGGTTGTTGCAATTAAATTTCTCATATGTTGGGTCAGTTCAAAAAGCATAGATATTTCATAGATAACAATCAATGAATGAGTTGTTTTGTTACAAGGTCTTCTGTTACAAAGGAAATGATATTTTTATTTCTTCCTATTTTATATTTAGTATACTCTATATCAGATTAAAATTTGTTACATAGTAAAATGGTTCAAAATGAATGTTTTATTTACTTTTTCACAATACACTTTCCTTCAGGTATTGTGTTGTAAACATGTTAAAATATTTTTTGTTTTTAGGCATCCATAGTTTACACAAGCAAGTTGTAAAAAAACAATCTACAATTTTGAATTAACTTTTTCTTTGCCTCAAATCCCTACTGATAAGGTGCTCCCTATAAAACTCTCCTTTTATGCCAAACCAGGGAGGGTAATTATTGACATTTTAAGTGTATTTGATGTCGACAAAAGATAAATAGCCTATACCTGATGATGCAGAAAGTCTTCCTTTAGGGCAAGGAAATAATAATAAAACTGGTGGTAATGTCCCAAAAATTTAAAATTTTGTAAAAACTTATAAAACAGAACACTATATCATGCTAATTTAGAAAACAGCTGCAAAATGTACAGTTAGGATATATTTGGTAAAAACATAAAACAAAATAAGGTCTGCTAAGAAGCCAAATTTTTGACAGGTGAAATGGCTCTACTTCTTATATGTTATTGCATCATCATTTCGAACTAGAAGGCTGTGTTTCACTTTTAACACCCTCTACCTCATGCATTAGTAAATATTATTTTTATAAAACCAAATCTTGCCTTACTTACTTCTTTGTACAAGCTTCCAGCATCAGGCGATGCCGACGACTCGATGTCTGTGGTATACTGCTGCGGCCAATGCCCAATATTTCTTTGTTCGCATTATGACCCTCATCGGATCTCCGCTATCTCCCAGCGTCCTCCGCAGGGATTCTCTTGCCGGGTTAATGGATCCACACCTCAACAATATGTGCTCTAACGTCTCCTCCTCTCCACTGTCACAAACAGCACAGTGACTCGACTCGGCTAGGTTGAATCGTCTCAGGTACGAATTGCATATTATATGCCCCATTCTAGCCCTTGCAGCGAAGGTTGAGACCAGTCTACTAACTCCGCGATACCAGTCTGGGGGAGCTGGTCTGTCTTGGATGCGGAAAAGGCTTCTCCCAGTAGTCCCCCCGTTCCACCTTGCGGTCCACTCCATTGTTATAAGCCCAACTATGTCCCTCCTGCATTTAGTCATCGAGTACCTTACTGGCTGCACCGGCCCCATCAGGGAAGCGGCCCTAGCGATCCGATCCGCTCTTTCATTTCCTCGAATCCCACAGTGAGAGGGAATCCGCAGGAGGGCGCGGCACTTGCCCTCTTTAATGAGTTGACGTAACAGAGCTTTAGTTTCCCTAGTGCGGAAGTAATATGGTCCTGGTTCATCAGCCTCGATGGCCTGCACCACAGATTTGGAGTCTGTTAGTATACAAACTTTATCCATTTTTTGACTCCTACAGCTCATTAGGACCGCATTTATAGCCAGGATCTCCACATCCATACTAGAAGCCGAACCCGCCGGTACATGGTACTCCTCTCCCGTTTCCTCATTATAATAGCCCGCACCCGCCCTCATATCCACCCGACCCAGATCCACCGAACCATCCGTATAAATCCTTGTCCAGTCCTCATATCCTGTATCATATCCAGGGCCTCGATCCTTAGGCTGTCCTGATCCTCCACACCTCTCTTAGTTTTGCCAGATGATAACACAGTATGTGCTGAGAAGTCGCATCGCTCCCATGGCGGCACGTCCAAGACCACCGGGACGGGTTCCGGCATCGCAGCCGTCCTAAGTTCCGCAAAGGCCATCACTCGGCAGGCAAAAGACTGCTTAGCCGACGTATGCAAAATCTTGCCTAAATGGATATTTTTTTAGCTCTATTTTATTGCCATATAACTTGTGCTATGTCTAATAAATAAAAACTTTCTAAATTTTTTGACTGTTTCACCTTGTTAGCTTTATAAAGATTCAACTATTTCAAAAAAAACCTTTGGTTTAATAGGTTACTATAGTTCTGACATTTTTTAAATGATATCTTCAGACTTATTTTGAATATGTGAAAATGGACAATAATACACAAGAGTCAAACAAAAGTTCAAAAATGTCTTTCAAAGTGCAGTTTGAAATTCTTTATATCCTCAATCTATAAAACATTACAAATGCATTGTACACCAACAAATAATGTAAAATTCTTTAAACTATTTAAATACTCGTAAATGTATCTGATATTAAAAATTGTTAAACTTGTTTTAAGTGTTAAAGTTTTTGTTGATGTAATTTATTGATAAATACAAAGTTCTTAGGCCATATATAAATACAATTTAACTAAATATTTTAAAGTGAATTTTAAAAAAATTGTCAGACTTCTTAAATTTTTTTAAAGACTACGTTTCATAGTGGTTAAAGTTTAAATGAACTATTATTACCATTTGTTGATTCCATCTTCGCGTGAGCTACTAGTAATCACTTACACTTTTAAAAAATGTTTTAACTTGCCTATAGTAGCACTTACTTTGCTTGTTGAGGACGGCCGTTTCGGGAGATGTGTCCCTTTGTCAACTCAGACCGTAACGGATCAGTTACGGTCTGAGTTGACAAAGGGACACATCTCCCGAAACAGTCGTCCTCAACAAGCAAAGTAAGTGCTACTATAGGCAAGTTAAAACATTTTTTAAAAGTGTAAGGAACTATTATTATTGTTAGTAAAGAGTAATGGCATGAGTTAGAACTTTTTAGTGGTTGGTAACCAATATTACACATAGATGATTCTACACAAAGTGCTACTCTGTAAACTGTAAAAAGTATAGTTTTTTTTATAGTTAGTTTTATAATGAGGTTTTCAAATTTTGAAATATAAACAAAAATGTATAAAAATTAAAATTTTTTAACTGTTCCTAGATTGTAAAATTTATTTGCTTAGCTGAGATTAAAACAAATATGTAATAATTAGAATAGTATTTCTGCGTAAGATCATGTCTTAATGCAAATGTAACTCCTTAAATATCCTTTTTACTCTACCTTCCAGTTTGACCAAATGTTTATCAAAACTGCGGTGCATTACAAAACATCAATTACACTGTGACAAGTTTAAAAACTAAACTCAGAGACCAGTGAAAAAATATGTTCCAAAAATGATACATTGTAATATGTAAATAAGTCAAAATTATGAACATGTATAACTGGTATTTATTTTTGTAATAAGGTTGAAATTAACGCCCTTATTAAGCCACAGTTGTATAATAAATAATGGGATAAACGGTTTTGAAATCATTTATGACAATTTTCCATAAAGTATTTCACTGTACACTGAACATTTGAACAATACAAAAAGTTTCAATGTCACAGTAGATGAATTAGAGATAAGGCAGTGTTTCCTGTTTAATTTGATGCCTTTCCATCATTTATAAAAAAGACTTGAAACAAGTGTCCAGCCTGCCTGTTATTTTGGATTGTGCTTGCAACAATGAAGATATTTTATATATCAGTATGTGTTACAATACTAATGAACCAGGTAATCCTATTATTCCATAACTATTTAATATGCTCATAGTTCATAGTTATTGTATAACAATTGTTTATTATATACACAGAACAAAGCTATTTAATAAATTTATCTTGTTAGTTAAACCATCTTAGTAAAATTTTCAAGTTGATGTATTTCTTAAACAATTAACGTAAAATATTCAATTTCTCTGAATTCTTTTTCAGATATGTTGTAATTTTCTACAGTTCTGTTGTAAACCAAAATGGTTTACAATTTTATAATTTTCTATTCACACCTTTCAACAATCAAAATATATTATTTGTTGTATATGCTTTAACATATATTAAAATGCAAATACTTGTGTAGAGTAGGTCTCACATTTTGTTTAAAGATTATACTGTTTTGGCAGATATGTCCTTCTGTCAACTTGTACTGTAACTACATCACGGATTAGCGATTCTAGGCTTTTTTAGACAATTTATAGCATTTTTAACTTCATCTACTATTTTACAGGTACGCACTTTGACATATTAACCCATTTCAGCCCAAATTATTTTTTTCTGAATTTTTTAATATATGGCCTCTTACTATCCGAGTAAATACTAAATAATTTGTATTATACATTTCAAGTATTTATAATAGTAATTACGACGTGTCGACAGTGAGCGCGATCGGGACGGGCCTACTAAACCAAAGGTGCGTTTACATATGTCGACAGTGAGCACAGTTGAGGTGGGGTGTTATATTACACTAAATAAGTAATCTAAAAAAGTTAATAAATAACACAAATCATTTCAATATACTATATTTAATCGTACAAAAATATATTACAGCTAATAGAGCACTGTTTGTAAGGTCTATTTAGCTAGAATGAAATTCTTCCTTGTAATTAGTGTGAGTCCCAACATGACATACTTAACATTTCTTCCTTGTAGCTTTTCCGCATTGGGCACAGCGCACCTGTTTTCCCACTGTTTGCAAGAAGTGTCCTGTTCCACTGTAGTGGACTTCCGGCAGGAGCCTGCTTGATACTTCTGTACTGAGTCTACCTCCAGAAGGACAGGAAACTCTGTTGCTAAACAGGCATTTACAACAACCAAGAAAGTCCAGATTTTATGCACGGCATTTTGGATTCAAGCGGAAGAGCAACCATGCATTTTTCATAGAAATGTTTAACAAATAGAACACTAGAGCCGAATACCACTTTCGTTTGTTAATTCTGTATAATGCTATGTTTTTGTCCATACCATTGATACCTCCCATATATGTGTTATACGAAACTACACATGCAGATTGGTACAGAGTATGTGCTTTTTCTGTGGGAGCTACGCCTGCTGATGTTGAAGCCATCGTAAACACATTATTGTCGTGATATCGAACTAGTGTAATCCTAGTATCCACATCTGTCACTTGATGATATGTACCTCTAGCTTCTTTATTCATAATCTTAGCATTAGGTAAGGGGGCATCTTCTATTTGGTCACTTCGAACAGTACCAGTTCCGTCATAGCCGTGTTTCTTCAGTGTCTCAAGAAGATGAAAAGAGGTAAAGAAATTGGTAAAATACAAGCTGTAATGCCTGTCTTGAGGAAGCTTAAATAATAAATCAATTACAACAGAGCCCCCAGCCCAAGCTCAGGGATCAACTTTGTACTCCCCTTTCCTTGTTAGGGTACACCCTGAACAATGTACCCAAGTCTTGTGGCAAGAATCCAATTCTTGTATCTGAAGGGAAAGGCTTTTCTGTGGATATGTTGTTTTGCCCCATCCTTTCCAAAATATGGCACTATGGACTCATCAATTGACAGATATGAATTACCTGGATTTCTGGATAATGCATTTGTCGCTGCGGCATTGTGAACATCCTCGGACAGTTCCCAATACATTCTAGTTCTGGACATCACATTATAACTAGATAAAAAAAAAAAAAAATAGCAAAGAAAAATTACAGATTACCTTTTTCAACTGCTAATTCATTTGTACATGCAACTATATAGTGACAAACTTCAATGTCAAACAAATATTCAACTGGAGAAAATAGGTTTTTTAAAAATCTTGGGCGAGTAAATTCAATGGAAGAGTTGTCAAGTACATCTTCATCTTTGCCTCCGGGAGCATTATGATGAACCCTTGTCTCATCAAGTGACAAAATACCTAGAAAATACTCCTTCGGATGGCTTTTGTTCCTCATTAAACTTTCACCACTCTGTATATGTTCATCTTTGCCTCCGGGAGTATTATGAAAACGTGTCTCATCACGTGACAACATGCCCAGAAAATACACCTTCAGACGCCTTTTTTTCTTCACTAAACTTTCACCATCCCTTCACCACTCTGTATGTTCATCATTGCCTCCGGGAGTATTATGATGAACTCTTGTTTCATCAAGAGACAACATGCTTAGAAAATACTCCTTCAGACAGCTTTTGTTCTTCACTAAACTTTTACTATCCCCTCACCACTCTTTATATGTTCATCTTTGCCTCCGGGAGTATTATGAAAAACCCTTGTCTCATTACGTGACAACATGCCCAGAAAATACTCGTTCAGATGCCTTCTTTTCTTCACTAAACTTTCACCATCCCTTCACCACTCTGTATATGTTCATCATTGCCTCTGATAGTATTATGATGAACTCTTGTTTCATCAAGTGACAACATGCCTAGAAAATACTCGTTCAGACGCCTTCTTTTCTTCACTAAACTTTCACCATCCCTTCACCACTCTGTATATGTTCATCATTGCCTCTGGTAGTATTATGATGAACTCACTCTTGTTTCATCAAGAGACAACATTCTTAGAAAATACTCCTTCAGACAGCTTTTGTTCTTCACTAAACTCTTACTATTCCTTCACCACTCTGTATATGTTCATCTTTGCCTCCGGGAGTATTATGAAAAACCCTTGTCTCATCACGTTGACAACATGCCCAGAAGAAACTCCTTCAGATGGCTTTTGTTCTTCACCATCCTTTCACCACTCTGTATATGTTCATTTTTACCTCCGGGACTATTATGATGAAAACGTGTCTCATCATGTGACAACATGCCCAGAAAATACTCCTTCAGATGGATTTTGTTCTTCACTAAATTTTTCACCATCTCTTCACTCCTCTGTATATGTTCATCTTTGCCTCCGGGAATATTATGATGAAAGTGTGTATCATCACGTGACAACATGCCCAGAAAATACTCCTTCAGATGGCGTTTGTTCTTCACTAAACTTTCACCATCCCTTCAACACTCTGTATATATTCATCTTTACCTCCGGGACTATTATGATGAACCCTTGTCTCATCAAGTGACAACATGCCTAGAAAATACTCCTTCACACAGCGTTTGTTCTTCACTAAACTTTTACCATCCCTTCCCCACTCTGTATATGTTCACTTTGCCTCCGGGAGTATTATGATGAAAACGTGTCTCATCACGTGACAACGTGCCTAGAAAATACTCCTTCACACAGCGTTTTTTCTTCACTAAACTTTTACCATCCCTTCCCCACTCTGTATATGTTCACTTTACCTCCGGGAGTATTATGATGAAAACGTGTCTCATCACGTGACAACATGCCCAGAAAATACTCTTTCAGATGGCTTTGGTTCTTTACTAAACTTTCACCATCCCTTCACCAACCACTCTTTATATGTTCATCTTTGCCTCCGGGAGTTTTATGATGAAAACTTGGCTCATCACGTGACAACATGCCCAGAAAATACTTCTTCAGACGCCTCTTTTTCTTTATTAAACTTTCACCATCCCTTCACCAACCACTCTTTATATGTTCATCTTTGCCTCCGGGAGTTTTATGATGAAAACTTGGCTCATCACGTGACAACATGCCCAGAAAATACTCCTTCAGAAGGCTTTTTTTCTTCACTAAACTTTTACCTTTCCTTCACCACTCTATATATGTTCATCTTTGCCTCCGGAATATTTACATAACTGGAACTTGGTGTAAAAAGGGAGAATATTAGTAAAGTAATTGTGTATTTGAAAAATACGTTCTTTGTCGAGAGCAAGTCTGCTGGTTAAGATTTTTATTATTGTTATTACTAAAGAATTAAATTTAGAGGCCACAGGTTGTCACCTTTTTCAATTTCAGCCTGAACCATTGAATGACTACAAATTCAGCTAAGTTTCACATCCGATTGCAACTTCTGTAGCCCGAGCATGATCTAATCATCTAGTGACGGAGGAATATTTATTTAGATTTAATTTTTCAAATTCTCCAATCTGTGCACTTTGTGAAAATGAAGATAAAAGTGTAAAGCACAGTTTGTTCGACTGCATGTACACCATACCAATGAGGGAGTTCCTGAGGGTTGAAGTGACAACATGGCAAGACATTCTCATAAACAAGAAGCATTGGGGGGCGGCAAGGATCATATACCACGGATATCGGGCTATCAGTTACTCTTGAAGTTGGATGTTTGTGCAAAAAAAAAAATTAAAAGAATTAATAATCTACGTTGTGGATAAGGGTTGTCAAAAGGGAATTGATGGACCCTCTTGAAAACAGAGTGAGAGTGAACTAGAAATCTTACCAAGCAAACCCTGGAAGTCAAAGGTCTCAGATAGGCACCTCTGTTGCAGAGAACACAATAGTACACTTTAGTTATTTGATTAATTTTTGTTTATTCAGCCATTAAAATGTTAGTTATTTATTTGGATATTATATTGTTTTAATTAATGATGATCAATTGATATAAAAACATTTATTTTTTACCAGGGTTTTCTAAGCTTTGACTTCCATTCTTATACCACAACCAAGATCATAAGTGATAAATTCTATCACAAAACATGAGTAATTTAAAAAACCTTAAAGATTTCTCATTATCAATAATAATAAACTTAGGCTTATTAGTATAAATACATTTACACTATATAGTAATAGATTATAATAATATTGAATATAATTAAGTTAAATAAATAACCTGTATTTAGATTTAACGGAATTGAATAATTAATTATTTTATTGAACTTGAGCTACTAGTTTTACGCTAAAACACTGGAACATATATTAATATCTAACACATAGACTACTTAAAATCACTGAATTTCTCTGTCTGATTGACTAAGTATACAGCGCATCTGAAATATATCATTAATTTGTTTTTAGACTTTATTGTAATTAAAAAATTGTTGATATTTTTGAAAGTTATACTATAGTACTCTCATGTTCGAGCGTTAGTACTAACATGTCCTTGAAGTGGGTGGGCATGGGAGTGAATAATGATACTGTTATATTTTTGGTTTCATTGCATTGGTCAATAATTGGGGTTTGGTTAAATAATTTGATTTTTAAATTTAAAACACGTAAATATTTAAATTTTATTTGGACCTGTTTATTTATTACATTTTTTTAATGTTTATAAATTTTTATCTGTTCCCAAATTGTCATTTTTAAGTGGTAAGTGAATAAAAGAAATCAGTGTTGCTAATATATATAAATTTTTTGTGGGGATTTTTGTTTCAGATGTTATCTGCAAATGCCGTAAGCTATAATCGCGTAAGTACAGCTCTTTATTTCTTCGCTCTACGTAAACCTTCCCTTTACAGCATTTTGAAACAAATTGTATTTTTGTTACCAAACATATTAACTATGAAGAAATATGTTCTATGTTGTTATTGATAGATAAAAATGTGTAAAATTTACTTTTACCAACTAGATGTCTTAAATTTAAAAAATAACTTATGAATTTTATTAAATTGCCAAAAATTTAAAGCTTTAATGATAATTTATTGGTATATTTATGCACATCTGAAAAATCAGAAATATTACAAAACGGAGATATATAATGTTATATAACATTAAAAACTGACAAAAAATCTCTTTCCAGGTGGAACGACAAACATTCAACATGAATCAAATGACACAAATTCTTGATACAATAACCAGGTTCAGTAATCCATCAAACGTTTTTGAAATCTTGTCGAGTACTTTCAACTCTGTCTTGAAAATCTTTGACCCAGTAGGTATACTAACACGAGGACGACGTAAGGTTGACAATATGTCCGATTCCATCCGACATGAACGAGATCTCTACAACTATTTGGTTAAAGCATCAAAAGAAAATCTTGGTTATTTGATTAAGATACATGATGAGGTTGATCTGGAGGAAGAGTACGGCTGGAGAATAGCACACATTCCAGAAGATGTAAATTTACCAGAGATGCCACCAATTCCAGGAACCACTGTTGATGATGACACTGCACAGCCCCCAAATTTCTCTCACTTTCCTGAACTGCAAAACAATTAATTTCACATCTGTTTCTTACTTGAACTTGAACAACTAAATATTTTTTAAAATGTATAGAGATTAATTAAAGTAGCAGCTACACTATTATTTTGTACACATCATTTTGAGAAAAGTTTCTCGCTTTAAATTCAAACATAACTCCACACTATTCTGAGTTTAAGAGATAGAGATATATCTATTGAAATGTTCACTCTCATACATCATTAGTGTAAGTTCAATTTTACAGAAGTTTTATAACTAATGATGGTGTGTAACTTTTATTTAACAATGTTTTTCATCTTAATTTCATTAATAAATTATATGAAGAATGTTGAACTTCTAATCCTTTAAATATAATTTGGATATTTTTACTTAAAAATAAAGATTGTACAACAAAATATTTCTTCATAAGTAATTATTTGAAGAGCCAAGTGAAAACTATCAACTATTAACCTGCAAGAGCAGATATTAGGCTTTGTCAATGAAACTATGGTTTCAAAACATGTCGGAAAGTAAGGCAATAGTTTTCACTAGTTCTTCAAGTAATTACTTATGATTTAATCAGTGAAATCAAAATGATTACATCAACCCATTTTAAAATATTTCTTATAAGAATGATTTTTATTTCTTCAATTTGTGTTCTTGTTATAAAAGTGTTTTGACTACATGGAATTTGAGGTTCTTGTAAAAAAAAAAACAAAAGGAATAATTTATATTTGTAAGCCTTAAAAATACACACTTTATTTATCTGAGTGTAAATACATTTCCAATTGTGTTGTAAAATTAACTAAACATACAAATAATGATACAACCTTATTCTAATGCAGACTTTGTAACCAGAGATTAGGCCAGTGTGAATGAAAAGTTAAAACTGAGATGGCGAAATAAGCCTGTATTCCATTCAAGCAAATTTGGTGTATAATATAGAAAAATAGCTTGAGAATGTGTTTTGAAATATATATAAAATAATTTGTTTTTTTTCACATACAATGTTTTTTCCAAATCATAGATAACCACTATGTGAATGATAAGTCAAGAAAAAGTTGTGGGTAGTTCGTGGTTGTTAAAACAAGCTACTGATGACACTTTGTAGAGTCGGCATGAAGGTAAATCCAAAATATAACTACTAGCAGATTTAAATTGAACTGTAGTGTAACTGCAGCCTCTTAGTGTAATTTCGCCTGTTCAAACTGCAACTATTTCAAGGGCTGACCACAGATAACGACAGGTGAAACGGGAATGTCACCATTAATAAGAAATGTTGAACAATCAGATTATTCAATATATACATGGTTAAACAATTGATAACATAACTACCTGTAACCAGCAATTTTCAATCTAGGAAGGGGGCATGGGTACTCCTTAATTAGGTGTACAAGTGGGTACACCAATGACCCAACATGGTGTACTGTTCCTTGTCATTGACTTTGTGTGTAGAATGTTAAATCGCTTAATATACCCTAGTTATTGAGTTATGGTCTCTGTGTTCAAGGATAATATATCGGGAGCATAGGCAAGAGTCTTAATTTATTATATAATCCTTTTCCTCATATAATTTTTATTATTCAAAGCTTTTCATTTAATTTATTATTTCATTCCTGATGATAGTGATACTGTTTGCCAACAAAAGGCTTGGATTAATACAAATTAATAAATAATTCTGGTATTTGAATATCCTCAGTGGTTTTTATTACTATACATGAAAACATATTATATATATATATATATATATATATATATATATATATATATATATCGCAATAGGTATTCTTGTGTATTAATAAAGAACTAAGTCTCAAAATACAAATACAAGAATTATAATTGAATTTACAATTCTCTTATTTTGAATATTGAATTTTCTTATTGTAAATTCCATTATAATTCTTGTATTTGTATTTTGACTTAGTTCTTTATATATATATATATATATAACAATTACACTATAATGTACCTTAACAAGATTCTTACTTAGTATATATGCAAGTTAACGATCGAGGACTTAAATTACGTGTCCTCATTTTCGAGCATCAAGCTCAAAAGTTGACTCGCATTTATACAAAAGTGATAAGTGTGAATATTGAATTTTCTTATTGTAAATTCCATTATAATTCTTGTATTTGTATTTTGACTTAGTTCTTTATATATATATATATATATATATATAACAATTACACTATAATGTACCTTAACAAGATTCTTACTTAGTATATATGCAAGTTAACGTTCGAGGACTTAAATTACGTGTCCTCATTTTCGAGCATCAAGCTTAAAAGTTGACTCGCATTTATACAAAAGTGATAAGTGAATACAAGAAAACAGTGTTGCAAAGTTAAATATATATGTACTTATATTGTTTTATTACAACACACATAAAAATGACATCCTTAATGATCACGGCACAGATCACACATACTCTTTGATCACATCACTTCTAACTTTCAAAGAATGGTGCCAAAGAAGCACAATCCTAGCGGTAAAAATACGAGGCTGAAGAAGTCGTAAAACAAAAATGTTTCCTCCAAGTGTAAGATAACAATTTAACAACCCTTGGTTAACAAAAAGTCTGGTCGCAAGTAATAGCAAAAGTGTAATTTATATATATATATATATATATATATATATATATACACACACATACAGACAAACAAACACATAAATTCAACATATACCAAAAACCCTCTAGTACCAATACGACCATTCACATCTCCTCAAACCACCCACACCAACATAAACTAACCACTTTCAATACCATGATATATCGCCTGCTTAAAACACCGTTAGACAAAGAAGAACACTACCAGGAGTTTGACAGCATAAAACATATAGCACTAACTAATTGATACAACACAACAATGATTGACAAATTTTACAACCGCCTAAAAAATAAACCTGAAAACCCAAATATAAACACACAACATGACAATCCCATAAAATACTTATCAATACCATACAGATCTATCAAAACCCACAATCTATCCAACACACTACGTAAATACAACTACAAAATAGCCTACTCCAAACACAACACTCTCAATAAAAATTTAAACCCAACAACAAAAGCAACGACATTTACAATGCCACGGGAGGTTCTTCTACACACGTTACCAAGAACAAATAAAAGCACTAACAAACAATAACTACCAATTAAACTTTGCCGATCATCTCAATTCCACAAAACATGACTACATAGACATAACATCTAACTTACAAATTCTTCATAAACAACACAGAAATAACCAACGCTACACAACCGAACAATACGAAATATACAGACACTTCAAACTACACCCTACACACATAATCAATACACAATTACATTACAACTCACACACACTTTTTGACATCATAACACCTAATACTCACAAAATACACCCACACCACCATAATATCCCACCCACACCCTAACCTACGACAACCTTGAGATCAGTTACAGTCTGAGTGGACAATGGGACACATCTCCCGAAACGGCCGTCCTCAACAAATATAAGAAAGTGCTGCTATAGGCAAGTTTGTAAATATTTACAAGTGTTTAGTGAGAACATTAATATTATATTAAAAAAGTTATGTTTAAAGGTAGCATTATGTATTATTAACCAAGAGTGATGTAAATATTACACATTAAGTATAAATTTATAATCTAGATTTAGATATTTCTGTTTGTGAAGCAAGATTAAATTATCCTAAAAATAATGCCTCTAAACTACCATCTATAAATTTTACCAATTAAGTTATTTCAGTATTGTTTATTCTTGTATATATTTGAGTATATTTTTCTGCCTTTCCTAATATTACCATATCTTCATTTCTTGATGAGTTTCGCAATGACTCCATTTTCAAAACTTTAATATTAGTCAAGTAGGGAGTAGTATTGAAGTTTTGAAAATGGTATGATTCCGAAATGCGCCAACAAATGAAAATATGTTCTCTCTGATAGGAAAGGCAGAAAAATGTACAGTCCAATCCTGGTATTCCGAGTTCCAGTAGTCCAAAACTCCCAATAATTCGAAACTATTTTCAAAAATATCAAAATGAGGAATAAATAAATGGCTATTGTTTTGTTTACTTAATCCCTTGTGTATCAATCCCTTTTGATTAGGCAGCCTACAGCAGTTCAGTCAATGTTACGGCAAGCAGACGGTAGAATTGATTTGTCATCGCCATGTGTTGAACTTTACATTTTATAATGGTGTCTTCTTCTCTTAAAAGAAAACACAAAACACTTTTGTTGTCAGATAAGCGGAACATTCTAAAATGACTTGATGCTAGCTACCGGACTACCTGCTAAAAAATGAGCGGAAAATTTCGAATCGGAAATACAACAATCAGTGACATAAAGAAAAAAATTTGTTGTTTGTCTTCTATGAAGCCAGACAGCAGTGCGGGAAAACAGTGAAAATGAGTGAATACTCTTTGGTAGAAACTGCTCTATACAAATGGTTTTTGCAAGAATGATCGCAAAACCACCCCATGTCTGGCCTGCAGGAAAAGACGAGATTCTTTTTTTCTGAACTCTACCCCAACAAGGAAGAGTTTAAAGGCAGTGATCATTGGCTTGACAATTTCAAAAAGACATGGAATTCGGTGCCTTTCTATCACAGGAGAAAAGTTGTCTAAAAATCCAGATGCTATAGAACCTTTCCGTCAACAATTTCTGGAAAAGGTTAGTGAATTAAATTCACGTTCTGATCAGGTTTACAGTACAGATGAAAGTGGCTTATTTTGGAAGACTTTACCAAAGAAACCAACAGCTCTCAAAGATTGTTCCATACAAGTGGATAAGTGGAAGGGACGAACATGATATTGATTTACAAATAGACAGTGAGATTATCAACTGTGTGCTAAGGGAAGATGAATCTGAGACAGGAGATGCTGAAGAAGTAAGAAAGCCAGATATGAAACAGGATGATGCAATTTTTGGCTTTTGACTGGACAATGGATAATAACATACTATACCATCAAGTCTTGCTGCTTCTTCAGATCAGAAAGAAGGCTGTAGAAAAGGCAATCAACAAACCGAAGCAAATGAAAATAAGTAAGAAGTAAAGTTTCATAAAAAAAGTAAAGTGTTTATTTATATTTAGTACATAGAGTAGTAGGTTTATTTGTGTTTTTATTAAATGTGTTGTTTAAGTGTTTGTTATAGTCTACTGTTCATTTTGAAATTTTACATGATAAAAACCTGTCCCAATTAAAAAATACATGTTTCAATTGGTAAGTGTTTCCTTTCATTTATTACTGTACTCAACTATCTCTTCTCTTAAAATTAGGCTATACGTACTTTTATAATATCAAATAGGCATATTTGTAGCCGTATTTACGTTGTAGGTATATGTAGTATGCGTACATTCCGGTATCCGACAAATCTGGAATGCTCACACATTTATAATTTCAGATAAAGGGGTTGGACTGTACTTAAACACAGCAGAGTCTCGAAATTCCGAGTCCCAATAATTTGAGGTTCCGTTAAATTCGAGCCTATTTCTGTTTGAGCCCATTTTATCTATTTGAAAGAAAATGATGAATCAGGCTTCCAGAATATGTTTATATCCTTATGGTATGCAAAGGAAATAAGTCGGGCTTTCAATAAATGTCCATATAAAGTTCTATAAACTGATTTTGTACATTCCTAATTATAATACTGTATTAGGGTTTATTAAAACACTTATTTTTTCTAATGCACAGAAAAGTATTTCCATATAATCCGAGTTTTTGGTAATCCGAGGGGGGTCTTGGCCCCATCTACCTCAAATAATAGAGATTTTACTGTATATACAAATATTCCTAACAGTAGTAAGGACGAGTATAGTGAGAATTTTATACTTATTCTACTTATAAATTTCAACCATGACTTTTTTCACTGAGCACTGAAAAAGATAATTTCTGTGTTCATGTATTTAAATGTTCTTGTTTAATAATTTTTCAAACCATAATTAACCCTTTTTCAGATTCTTTCACTAATACATTACATCCCCCTAGTTAATATTTGCTTCAATCACAATTAAGAGAATCTCTCCAGTAATGTCGTTGAGTCACTATATCACTAATCCTTTCTTTATTCCAGAAGCAATATTTCTTCAACAATTATGTAGTCTGTGAGCAATGTCTCACTGGGCACAATTTTAACATACGTTTTTGATTTAAATTCTGATGGTGTAAGCAAAAAAAATTTCCTCTTGAGTAATAATTTTGTTGTCCATGATATTTCTCTGGCACACATTTTTTTAAACATATTTCCTTTTTTAAATGCTGGCCAAGTTAGAAGACAAATATGTTCAGGCTAGCAAACATAATGCTACATGAAACTCTTCACCTTTGTTTTGGACATTTGGTTAATGCTATCATTTAAATAGACTGTACTACAATATATTTAGAGAATGGTAAATACTGATATTTACAGGATATTCTGTTAGTTTGACAATTTTTAGTCTGGCTGAACTTGGCCAAACTAGAGGGACTGTACTGTATATAGATTCCAAACTATATGTTTATATTAGTTCTCTAACACTTTTTATGTAGTTCTTAAATTTATTTACATTAAACAAAAATATTTCAAAATATACTGTGGACATTTTGTACAAATTAATAAATGGTAATCATAGGGAGTTTTTAGCTGTTATATTCTTGAACAGATTTCTATAAAAATACATATTTTAAGTGTAAATTAATTATATATACATAAAATTATAATTTAAAACCTAATGTATATAAAATTACATGTTTTATATCCATCTTATCTAAATTATACATACACTACTTTAAAGTTTCCTAAAAGGTATCCATACTCTTTGGTCTCAAAATTTTTAACTGTGCAGTAGACATTAATTTACTGAGTTACTTTGATCTTTACAATACAAACAACTGATACAATAATATTGTATTTTGGTAAGATAACTTTCTGTATTAAAATCAGAAAAAACAAAACTGAAAATTATAAAATCCAACTATTTTAATTAAATTACTTGAATTTTTATCAGTAACTTAGTGAAATTTTTCAACACTCAATTCTCACAAATTTAGTCTATTGTTCAATGGTATGACAAACTGGATGAGTTTTTTTATTAGTTACATGTTAAAGTGTATCTGTTGTTACTGTGTTACATGTTTAGCGGCACATTAAAGGTAAGACAAGAGACATGTCATAGATATATTAACCTAAACACATAACTACCAAGAGCAACACATGCAGTACTATATTATAAAATATAAAATCTGTATAATTTTCTTTGGTATAATTCTTTAATATTTAGTTTTTATAAATAATAAGAAATTAAATCATTTATTGTTTATTAGTTTGCTAGTTGATATTACTAGATAGATACTTATAACTAATACCAGTGAAAATTTTAGGTTACTGAATAATTTAATTTGGTTATACATACACTCACTTAAACCCATTTTTATCCCATGGGATAGAACAAGATTCTCATGTGAAGTATCTAATAAACAACTAACATAATCCGTCAGACTAGGCAACTGACTGTTATAACCTTAGATTTGACCATAGCTACTGGTACTCATTAGCTGAGTTGACCCTTTCTTATGTAGTTTGAAAAAGAAGTTTAAAAATAAGAATTATAATACTAGCAGAAAAATTTACAGTTCTATATCACCGCATTAAAAAAAACATTCTGAAATTTTAAGTACAGGTATTAAATATTTTATTATATTACAGCTTAATTAACACAAATTAAAATTTCTATGTAAAAACATTATACAATATTAAAATGCATATAAACTTACATACCTAATATAATTTTATCTTTTAATATAAAATAGTTTGATTTTTATAAAGATGTATCGATTGATATCCATTGTTGGCTGCTCCATTTGAAAACAACACACCACTTGATGTCTTGGCCTGAGAAGGCACTACTAACTCTATCTCTTGGAAGTTATTTAGTCGTTGTACATCTTTATCTTTACGTATCATTGTGTCAGGCAGTTTACGTATTCGTGCAACCTGTGATGCTGTTAGGCCCAACTCATCACAACACACTCTTAACAAAGTGTAATAAGTAAGTTCAGCTTGGGGGAGTTCGACTTCAATAAAATCAGGATCTCCGCTGTTGGCAACTCTTACTTTCAAAACTAATTCTGAAACAGAATAGACCTGCTCTCAATCATAACTAATTAAATGAGGAGGTGTCCTCATTAATTAACTAATCAAATAGTGAACATTACAAGTATGTATATGGTTTTAGTTCTCAGTCCATTTGTAACCTTTTGACGATTCTAAATGTGTTAGTGAAATGTACATGAAGGTTGTGTAACTATTTTGCAGCGAGGGTTTATATTTGCGCTACTGTGCTCTCAATTGCTTTTGTGTCATATCATTACAGGTAATTGTAGGTGTCCCAATAAACACCAATAAGAAAACATGAGTGAAGAATAAATAAGAAACCAAATCCTGTCAACAACTGTTGCAAAACAGCTCCAATTATAAATTAACTCCAACATATTATAAATTAATTTTTCTTATAGCAATTATAAAATCACTGCAGCCTGCAACTATTAGTTTCTTGCCTAAGAGAAACCTGCGTTTCATTATAAAACGTGGGACTCGTTAATTTGAAAAATTTGTATTCTTGGTAATAATGTAACCAAATTTAAATTTACACAAACTTGAGAAAAGTTGGAGAGCTTTATTAGAATATATAGCACATTTCAGCATATACCCCAGGTGAATATCTAGTGTTTGGCCTGTTGAAGAAAGTGGGAGTGTCAACTTGGGGATTAGACAATGAAGCCAAGGAGGCAAAAGTGAATGGCTTGAGAAAAATCTCATTTCTTTGTTAATGAAGAAGTAAAAAATCTGCCTCTAGAGAAATATATATATATATATATATATATATATATATATATATATATATAAATTTTGTGTTGAAATATATATTTTTAAAATGATAATTATCAGTTAAATACATTTTTAAAATGATAATTATCAGTTAAATACAATCCATTCTTATGCAATATGATTCATACGAATACTTTCAGCGCCAAATAAACACCAAGCTGGTCTACAATATTAATATGAGCTTAGTCCAATGTGTATAAGTTTCACTGTCTATACTGGGTTAAACACTGAGCAGCATCTGTATCATCGCTAGACACAAAATAACCTTATTCATTGATGTATGCACTGTTTAGACTCACTCTTACAATGCAATAGCATAGCGAGCAGCATATGTATCATCGCTACACACAAAATAACCTTATTCATTGATGTATGCACTGTTTAGACTCACTCTTACAATGCAATAGCATAGCGAGCAGCATATGTATCATCGCTACACACAAAATAACCTTAATCATTGACCTATGCACCGTTTAGACTCTGTTACAATGCAGCGAGCAGCATGAGTATCATTGCTATACACAAAATAACCTTATTCATTGATGTATGCACCGTTTAGGATCACTCTTACAATGAAATAGCATAGCAAGCAGCATGTGTATCATAGCTACACACAAAATAACCTTATTCATTGATGTATGCACCGTTTAGGCTCACTCTTACAATGAAATAGCATAGCAAGCAGCATGTGTATCATAGCTACACACAAAATAACCTTATTCATTGATGTATGCACCGTTTAGGCTCACTCTTACAATGAAATAGCATAGCAAGCAGCATGTGTATCATAGCTACACACAAAATAACCTTATTCATTGACATGTGCACCATTTAGACTCGCTCTTACAATGAAATAGCAGAGCTTAATATGACCTTTAAGACTATGGGACCACTGGATAGAGGTAAATCCTGTAATGATTGATAGTTGGTAGCACTACATAATTTAAAAAAAAAAACAATTATTTTGCTTGAATTGTCTACATTGCTTGCACAGTACTTTTTTAAGAAATGTATTCTAGGACAAATTGAACATGACTTTATGAAAGTGATAGTATACCAAGTTTATTTAGAAATTTAAGTTACTCTGATGTCCTATCAACTTATTTCATAGTTATTGATTATAAAAGTGAATTTTGCAACTTAACTTTTATGAAATAGAAGAAGACCTATCAGAAGATGAAGAATCTTTATCAAATGATAATGATCATGAAAAAGGTGATGGATAATGATCATGAAGAAGGTAATGGAATTCAATAAATCAAGAAGACTTTGTAGTTTGATAGAAAGTTCACCACAATAGTAGCACTGACTTATTTGATTATTAAAGTCATTTCGGGAGATGTGACCCATTGTGAACTCAGACCGTAACTGACCTCTTGATTGTTTTAGGTGTGGGTGGGGTAAGATAGGGGTACTAGGTGTATTTTTAATGAGTATTGGGGGTTATAATTTCTAAAAGTGTGAATTTTAATGTAATTGGATGTTAAGTATTTGTGTTGGATATAGTTTGAATTGTTTGTATATTTCATAAGGTTCAGTTGTGTAGCATTTGGTTACTTTTGTTTTGTTCGTGTAGAATTTGTAGGTTTGTTGTTATGTTTGTGTACTTGTGGTTTGAACATACTAATATATGTTCAAGTGCTTTTAGTGACAAAACAGTTTCTTGCTAATACAGTGCTTCTATAAAACTATACATATGCAGTAGTTTAAGTCATGCCTACCTTCACTGTTTGACTGGTTTACACTCTGTGAATGATTCAACTGATTATTGCTGCTTTCACAATTTGAACTTACTTTCCGACGGCTCATTCCGTTTGAAGTGTATACTTCCACTTTACCATTTAAAGGTGGGTTTTTAAGATAATTGGCAGTAATGGGCAGGTTTTGGTCAGAATTAACAGCTGAACCTCCTGAATCACCACCAAGTAGCAAACACACATCAGGGCGTGTTGCTAACGACAATGGTGACTCTCCTTTTTCTGTAAGTAATGTTTTATCAGCATTGTGTTGTAGAAGTATTTCTACAATTTCCTTATGGCTCCGTTTAGCAGCCCAATGAAGAGCAGTCCTGTAATAATAATTATTTAATTATATTCTAGGTTTTCAAAAGCTATTATTAATTAATTCCATCACAGAGTGAAAATCCGAATTTGTCTTTACCTAAAAATGTGTTGTACAATTTACACCTTTGATATTACATGTTACTTGTGTTACTTGAGTGTATATGTATTGTAATAATTGGTAATTTCCTTTTATAATCTTAATAAAAGTTAATAAGTTAAAATAAATAACGATTCAATGCTGCTTTTGTTACAATAATTTTTTAATATCTTAATATGACATTCCTTATTTTCTTTTACAAAGTCACTTACTAATTACAAATTCTTATTTCCTCCACAAAGAATTACAAAAATTAAGCTTTATTAGCCTAAGTCTAAAATTTATTTATGGCAGCAAGAAGTTTAGTTATAAATTTTAATATTAATTGAATTTGATTTAATTATTTCAATTTGAGCTTGAGCTCTCTTTATCTCGGGTTAATAGGTGGGTTTTCTAAATTTTGAATAATAAAATTTGAGTTGGCACTTTCAAAAAAATATCTAAGTTACAATTCTTACAAGCTAAAATTTTTTACAAGTTATTTGGTTTCTAATTAAATAATTTCCTGAATAATGTCTTCTTAATCGATCAGTTCAATGATTTGGCTTAATGTTATTCTGTAATTAGGATTGAATACGATACTACACTTTCCGCACCAGTTAAAAAAATAAAATTTCTACAGCCAATTCTGAACACGTCTTCCTCGTTCAAATGCTCTGTTCCAACTCCCCCTGACGCTACCTTTTTTAGCAATAAAATGGCCAAGTCGTGAATTTCCGCTATTTTCTCATTTATTCCTTGTAAGTAACAGCTTTACGGATGTCATGTTCACCGCCTTTGATACACTTCTTCTTCTTAACAACTGCACTTAAATTTCTTTGCAAAACAATTGCATTTAAATCTTATTTCCCAAACTGTTTTAGATTATATATCCACGAGAAATATTTAAAACGAATATCTTTTGCCGGTCATGCGCACGCAACTCTACAAATCCGTTCTACATCTTGTTTACTACAGAACATTCACTAGCTTGCTGTTTGAAAGTTTTAAGTGTATTTATATCGTTCTATTGTTCTATTTAAATTGTTATCTATCAATTACTTCTAATACATTTTCTTATAAATAGTGATTTGTGTGTTTTTTTTTCTTTTTATATAAAATCTTGTGATTAGATCTAAAATGTGGCCATGTGCATTTTCTACACAAGTGAAATTAGGTTATGTTTACATTTCGTTCCTGGTATATTTTAGTAATTTTTTACATACTGAATTTATTTATATATATTTATCTTATTTTGTAAGTGCTTTTTATATATATACTACTTCAAAATGTTACATAGTCCCCAAATTTAGATAAAAAAAAATTTTGATTCCAAAATTCCTTTTTTTTATCTCAATTTTCACATTTTGGGAGTAAACTCTTACTCTATCCTTCTTGCTTGTCTGCTGCCCTCTAATTACATATGATATACTTAACTCCTAAGAATACAATAAATTAACAATTAACATTTAATCAACAATCCTCTTATACCCTTAACATCTAGTACATTAATCATTTTCTGATTCTTAGAATCTATTTTATAACCTTTTTTTTTTCTTTCTTTATTTTAATTTTAATAGAATGGAATCTTTCCAATCATAAGTCTTTTTATTTATCTATATAATCTATCTTCTGACACAGTGGTTTTTTTTTTTTTTTTTTTTTTTTTTATTTTAGCCTAACCGAGTCATAGCATGTCTAGGTTGTTTGTAGGTTAGGTCCTTGTTCTTATTCATTCATCCCTTCCTATTTTATTTTTATTTTTCAATATCCAGTTCAATTATTTTCTTATGTCATTTCAGTTTATTTTGTATGAAGTTTAACATCTAATATTTTTTTAAAGGTTGCAATCTCATATCTATAGCTCCTTCGATTACACTGTCCCTATATCAACGAATATAAATTTTGTTTTAATACTTATATATATCAACGCAGATTCTCCCTTACAATACGACGAAGTTTAAATACACAATTACCATATTTTTATTACAACGATGCTTTAATATTTATTATCATAGATTCATATTTCTTTTATAATATATAATATATACGACGAAGTTCCATTATTTATCAACGCAGATTCTCCCTTACAATACGACGAAGTTTAAATACACAATTACCATATTTTTATTACAACGATGCTTCAATATTTATTAACATAGATTCATATTTATTTTTATTCATTATTCGACGAAGTTTCCAATAAATTATCGTAGATATAGTTACCATCCCTTAAAACCTATCTCCTACTAACGTTTTCTTATACACATAGTCACCTAGAGTTTATTCATATTGCTTCTTTTACCTATATTTAATATCTCCCTTCTTTTTTTATTTAAATTTATATATTTTTTTATTTCTTTATTTTTTTTAAGTGTTTGTTTAATTATTAAGTAATTTCTGGTCCATTGTCATTTCCGGTTTATTTGTTATCTATCCCTCCTACATTCGCTTCCTTCTAATACTTTTATATCCTGAGTCATTCCTGTTGTTACCATCTTATTATCCCTTGTTATTTTCTTTTCTCTCGACTTCTCCCTTACTATTTAATTTGTTCTATCTGAAATTTATCTGATTCTCCATGGTGTGCCTCCCTTGGTTCATAAAATTTCTTTAACAAGCTAATATGGAAAATTCCTCTAATTTTATTGCTTCTAGCATCTTTGATTTCATAAGTCGCCTTGCCATATTTCTTGGTGATCTCATAAGGTCCATCATATATATAAAATAATTTTGCCATCTCACCTCTTATACCCTGTGGTTGCCAATTTTCTTTTACTAATACCTTGTCCCCAACATTTAATTCTTCTATTTTATGAGTTTTATTAAATTTCTCTGCTCTCTTATGAGCCTTCTTCTTAATTCTACTCCTAGCAATTTCTAAATGTCTTTCTAAATTTATTAATTTTGAACTCCAGCCTAAATTTTTTATTTCCTTTTGCCAAAACCTTTCATCCTGAATTCCTAGTTGTAGCTGGTTAGGTGTGTATCCTGTAGTCTCATGAGGAATTTCATTAATTGCCTGGTTAATAACCTCTACATATTTTCCCCATTCTCTATGGTTATGATGACAATATGTTCTCAAACATCTAATGATCTCCTTATTCACCCTCTCAACGATATTGCTTTGTGGCCTCCTTATTGGAGAAAATATTGGTTTCATTTCTCTATTTTTTATATACTCCAGCCATTTCTTATTATTAAACTGGGTTCCATGATCAGTCTGTATTCTTTCTACTCTCCCGAAATTTTCTATATAATTTTCTAAACATTTAATTGCCTCCCCTGTGGTTGCCTTTTTCAATTTATAGATTTGAACGAATTTTGTAAATACATCTAACATTACTAATAAATACTTATAGCCTCCTACAGTTCTTTGAAATGGTCCTATAAAATCAATTGACAATTGCTCCTTTGGTTTTTCCACTTGGATCCCTTTCATCTCTCCAAAATTACCTTGGGTTACATTTTTAGCTCTTTGACAAATATTACATGTTTTAATAATTCCCCTAATGCTTTTTCCCATTTTCTTCCAAGTGAAGCTCTCTGATAATATGGTATGACATTTCTTAGCTCCTGCATGCAGGTAATATTCATGACAAGTACCCACTATTTCTTTAATCATTCCCTTATTATTGTTTTTCTCAATCGCTATCTCCCTATTTAAAACTCTTAACTCTTCCCTGTTCTGTATTGTTATTTTTTCTACCTTCTCTATCTCTTTCTTATTAATTTCTGTCACATCAGCTATTATTTCTTTTGTTTCCTCTAAATTCTCCTTAATCTTCTCCTCTAAGTCTCTTTTCATAACTCCTACTACAGCATTATTCTCTGTTCTCAACTGTTCCCTCATATCCTCTATCATTTTCTTACTTTCCTCCCTTATTTCCTGTGTTATGAATTTGAAATCTTCCTTCATCTCTCTCATTTCGTCTCTATTTTCCTCTAATTTTTTGTTTATTTCCCTCATATCCTCACTCATCTCTTTCATTTCCCCTTTTATTTCATCTATCTTATCTAATTGTCTATTTATTTTTTCATTATTTATATTTAATTGTCTATTTATTTTTTCATTATTTATATTTAATTGTCTATTTATTTATTCATTATTTATATTTAATTGTCTATTTAGATCCTCTCTCCCTTTTTCACTCATTTCCATGAGAGTTCTCATCATCTCCCTTAAATCTTCATTCTCATTATTTCCCTTTTTCTGTTGGGTTTGCATCAGTGGTAATCCCCTAGCCTCATCTACTTGGGTTTCCACCTCACTCTCTTCTATAGGCATATCTGTGCCTTCCGTTTCTGTCTCTAGTATTTCTAGGCTTGTCCCTTTTTCCAATTCTATTAGGCCTATTGTAGCTTCTTTCTCTTTTTCATTTATTTTTTCTTTTAATGTCACATATTTTCCTTTTGGAGCTTCCTCAATTGCTGTACCCTTCCTAGACCTACTATGTTTGTTATATTCCTCTAATTTTTCTGTTTTTTTCGCATTCTCCCCCCTTAAATTATATGTACCTGTTTCAGATTCCATTTTTTTTTATTTCTTTATCTAAAATTTCAAATTTCCCTTTATGCTATTTAAATTTTGAAAATTAAAAAAATTATTGACTTATGGTTGCAAAGTCCTGAAAAGTAAACAATATTAATACAAATATTTAATTAATAATCTTATCTAAAGTGCCTTAAGGTTAATTCTAAAAAATTTTTTTATAATCGAGCCCCACGTTTGTGTGCCAAATGTAATATTTGGTAAACTCCCTTTTATTTTCTTAATAAAAATTTATAAGTTAAAATAAATAACGATTCAATGCTGCTTTTGTTACAATAATTTTTTAATATCTTAATATGACATTCCTTATTTTCTTTTACAAAGTCACTTACTAATTACAAATTCTTATTTCCTCCACAAAGAATTACAAAAATTAAGCTTTATTAGCCTAAGTCTAAAATTTATTTATGGCAGCAAGAAGTTTAGTTATAAATTTTAATATTAATTAAATTTGATTTAATTATTTCAATTTGAGCTTGAGCTCTCTTTATCTCGGGTTAATAGGTGGGTTTTCTAAATTTTGAATAATAAAATTTGAGTTGGCACTTTCAAAAAAATATCTAAGTTACAATTCTTACAAGCTAAAATTTTTTACAAGTTATTTGGTTTCTAATTAAATAATTTCCTGAATAATGTCTTCTTAATCGATCAGTTCAATGATTTGGCTTAATGTTATTCTGTAATTAGGATTGAATACGATACTACACTTTCCGCACCAGTTAAAAAAATAAAATTTCTACAGCCAATTCTGAACACGTCTTCCTCGTTCAAATGCTCTGTTCCAACTCCCCCTGACGCTACCTTTTTTAGCAATAAAATGGCCAAGTCGTGAATTTCCGCTATTTTCTCGTTTATTCCTTGTAAGTAACAGCTTTACGGATGTCATGTTCACCACCTTTGATACACTTCTTCTTCTTAACAACTGCACTTAAATTTCTTTGCAAAACAATTGCATTTAAATCTTATTTCCCAAACTGTTTTAGATTATATATCCACGAGAAATATTTAAAACGGATATCTTTTGCCGGTCATGCGCACGCAACTCTACAAATCCGTTCTACATCTTGTTTACTACAGAACATTCACTAGCTTGCTGTTTGAAAGTTTTAAGTGTATTTATATCGTTCTATTGTTCTATTTAAATTGTTATCTATCAATTACTTCTAATACATTTTCTTATAAATAGTGATTTGTGTGTTTTTTTTTCTTTTTATATAAAATCTTGTGATTAGATCTAAAATGTGGCCATGTGCATTTTCTACACAAGTGAAATTAGGTTATGTTTACATTTCGTTCCTGGTATATTTTACTAATTTTTTACATACTGAATTTATTTATATATATTTATCTTATTTTGTAAGTGCCTTTTATATATATACTACTTCAAAATGTTACAGTATATGTGTATATATTGTAACATTTATAGAATGGGCTATATAATGTTCTTTAAGAATTGGAAAAATAAATTAGAAATAACTCACACAAAATTTAAAAAGAAATTCATTAAAAGATTGATTAGATTAAATAGAAACTAATTTTAGGTAAAAGCCTAGAAAGGTTATAAAACGGTTGTAACATATAAATAAGATATTTGAACTGTAAATACATGAAGAAATTTGTTGTATCAAATAAAATTTAAAACAAGATAATCTAATAATAATTATATTCAAACAAAATTGTAAATATTAGTAACATAGGGCATAAGTAATCACTTGAAGGAGAAAGTGAAAAACGGTAGTAAACAAATTGAAAGGTTATGTTCTAGGAATCCAGTCAAAACACACACATTTCGAAATATTACAAAAGTAAAACACAAAGACACTTCACACACTAATAATAGTAATTATATAAACACTGGAAGGTTGGTTAAGGATCGGAAAATTGAAACAGTAAGTTTCAACTAAAGTTTAACCAAATTAAAACGCCATTGTAAACAATCGCGTTATTGCATCAGCTGTAAAAACAGAGGTGAAAGCAAGAAGTAGGTCAAGTGTGCAGTCGACTATAGTGAGAAGAAATTGAACTAAATTATAGCAACATGTGTTTTAGAAGAAGGAGAAGCCGCCATATTAAAAAAAACAAACAATTGTTTAAAAACTAAGGACGCGTAGTTTGGAGTCTGGCGTGGGACGCCGAGTAAGGTAGCGAATCTGCCAGGACCAGTCAAAATTCTATTTATTAGAAACTTCGTCAAAATTATACAGATTTGTGAAGAAACTTGACAAGATTAAACAGGGTTAAGTGAATTGAAAGAGTTAATAAAGTGTAAATATAATTTGAAAGAACTAAAACGAATTTAAGTGTGAAAAAAGTGAAATTTAAGGAGAACGGAATTCTACGTGTGAGCAAGCAGCCATTCGCCGTTATTTGATAAGTTAAGTACATAGCGCTATATAAAAAAATAAACTTTAGTGGACTCTTAGGATAATAGGGAAGTTTAATTTTGTACATTAGAATATCTTGTGATTAATAGTAATAAGATCATAATCCAGTTCAAATAGTTTCGCCTTTTTGCTTATTCCAAATTAAAGTTTTTCAATCGGGAAAATATTTATTAAAACTAATTTCAAAATTTAATATTGTTTTTCAAAATTTATTTAATTAACAAAAGAAGTAAAAATATAGCCCATGCTATAAACCCCGAGATTGTAAGAGATCGTAAAATTAGCCAAGGGTATTAAAATTGTGTAACTATAAAATCAAAAGAAATAAGAGTTAAACCGAGTTTGTTAAAACTTGTTAAGTTATAAAATTTTGTTTTGTGTTTATTGTTTAAATGTTGAGATGAAATTGTGATAATAAAGAATTATGAATTGTTCCTGAGTAGTTTTTTTTTTGGTTATTAAATAGAAATAATATATCTTCATTTAATAGTATAAAACATCGTTGTAATGCGTTTTATAAGAAATATTACATTTGGCGCAACAACGTGGGAGCTCGATAAAATAAGAGATAAAATTTATTTAGAGAGATTTTGAAATAAAATTAATTTAGAACTTTTTATATGAAAAACATTTGAACTGGAAATAGATTTAAAAAAAATTTTGTAAAATTAAACACTGAGTTGAATAGTCAAGGCTAGGTTGTTTTGTAAAATAAGTTTACTAATAGCTTAAATATGTCTGATGAAAGGGAATCGTATAATTTGCGGGGAGAAAAAGCTAAAAAAACAGAAAAAGGGGAACAATTAGAAAAGGGTAGGCGGAAAAGGGTGATAGAAACAGAAGGGGCTGCTCAGGGGAGATTTGTTAGTTTTCAGGAGGGGATCGAAAACAGGGAGGAAAATATTATAGGCGAGCTGGTAGATGTAGGGGACCAGGAAAAAGGGACTAGTTATGAATTGAGGGAAATAGAAATGGAAGGCACAGATATGCCAATACCAAACATGGAGGTAGATGAAGCTAGGGGACTACCACTTGTAGAAATTGAACAGGAACGAAGGGGTAGTGAAAGTGGAAGTAGAAATAATGATGACTGGATAAAAAAATTGTTCGAAAGCAACCAAAACTTACTAAAAGAAATAAAGGGAGTGAGAAAATAAAAGAGGAGATGAAGGATATGAGAGAGGATCTAGATAGAAAATTAGATATAAATAATGAAAAAATAAATAGACAATTAGATATAATGGACGAAATAAAAAAAGAATTAAATGAAAATAGAGATGAAATAAGAGAGATGAAGGAGGATTTCAAGTTAATAACACAGGAAATAAGGGAGGATAATAGGAAAATAATAGAGGATGTGAGAAGGGACAGAGAGGAGAAAGATAGAGAATTAGAGGAGGAGATTAAGGAAAATTTTGAGGGAAAAAATGAAATAATAGCTGATGTGATAGAAATTAATAAAAAAGAGATAGGAGAAAGAAAGATAACAGATGAGAGTTTTAGGAAAGTCAAAGATGTAAGGGAGAAAATATTAGGAGAGCAGGGAAGGTTGAGAAATAAAATAGGAAAATTAGAAATAGGGTCAATAAAAAATTTAACAATTCAAACCGCAACAAATAAGGAAATTGAAAAGCTTAATAAAATGAAAATGGTAATAGGAGAAATAGGAGGAGTTAAATATCCGTCTCAAGGCTTAGTGGTACAAGGCTTATGGAGAAAATTTATCAGAGGTACGAACATGTTAATGGATGTGGAGGCACAACTCGAGTTTGGAAAATGGGAGATGGAATTTAAATATGAGAATAAAAGAGAAAATAGAAACTATGAAGCAGATGAAAGATACAATGGAGATGTAAACGGTGTTAAGGCAAGGACAGGCGTGGGGACAAGAAAAGAGTATGGTGCCCACAGTCAGTCGGAAAACTAAGACAATAGGAAACCCAGGAATAGAAATTAAATAGAGGAAACAAGTTTACAGGCATTAATAGACACAGGCACTAATATGACATGTATCCAGGAGAACTGGATATTGGAAAATAAAAATAAAATAGGAAGGGAGATATTAAATATAGGTAAAGGAAGCAATATGAATAAACTCTAGGTGACTATGTGTATAAGAAAACGTTAGCAGGAGATAAGTTTTAAGAGATGGTAACTATATCTACGATAATTTATGGGTAACTTCGTCGAATATTGAGAATAATGAATAAAGATAAATAGGTATCTATGTTAATAAATATTGAAGCATCGTTGTAATAAATAAAATATGGTAATTGTGTATTTAAACTTCGTCGTATTGTAAGGGAGAATCTGCGTTGATAAATAATGGAACTTCGTCGTATATATTATATATTATAAAAGAAATATGAATCTATGATAATAAATATTAAAGCATCGTTGTAATAAAAATATGGTAATTGTGTATTTAAACTTCGTCGTATTGTAAGGGAGAATCTGCGTTGATAAATAAGTATTAAAACAAAATTTATATTCGTGGATATAGGGACAGTGTAATCGAAGGAGCTATAGATATGATCAAATAGAGAATATAAGATTGCGACCTTTAAAAATATTAGATGTTAAACTTCATACAAAATAAACTGAGATGATATAAGAAAATAATTGAACTGGATGTGAGATTGGAAGGGGAGATAAAATACTAACTTAGAACTGAGAGTTAGATGAAGCTAAAAGCAAAATAAATATGAGATCAATAATAAACAAGGAATAAACAGAAATAAGGGAAAGAGAAATGTTATAACCAATTTGACCAAATCTAGACATACTATGACTCGGATAGGCTGGGATTTAAAGACACGCTATCAGAGAATATATGTTAAATAAATATTGAATCAGACTTATGATTGGAAGGATTCCAATTGTAATAAATGTAAAAAAAATATAATTATGGAAGGAATTGTAAATACCAGATCATGATTTATTGTTACTATATGTTAGAATTGTTAAAGAATTGTTGATTGAATGTTAGTTATAAGTATATTGTATTGTTAGAAGATGAGTTAAGTAATATGTAGCTTGAAGTTTCAGCTCAGTATTTGATTGTTAAAGAATTAAGATAAAATTGTGTCGTAGAATTATGTATAAATGGACGAAAGTGGACAGATGAAGGTATAAATGACTTTTAAGTGGACAATTATAAAAGTAGTAAAGACAATGGACGGTAAGTTAGCCAAAGTGTTGAAGTACTTACTCAATAAAAAATGTGTTCAATTAGTTATTAAATAAAATGTACAATTAGGAAATAAATGTTAATTTAAATTTAATTTAAAAAAAAAAATATGTATATTTAATCAAGCTTGTAAAATGTAAAGAATGTGTAATGTAGATAGTAGGAATATTTTTTTATTTAAATTAAATTAGGGGACATTGTAACATTTATAGAATGGGCTATATAATGTTCTTTAAGAATTGGAAAAATAAATTAGAAATAACTCACACAAAATTTAAAAAGAAATTCATTAAAAAATTGATTAGATTAAATAGAAACTAATTTTAGGTAAAAGCCTAGAAAGGTTATAAAACGGTTGTAACATATAAATAAGATATTATGAACTGTAAATACATGAAGAAATTTGTTGTATCAAATAAAATTTAAAACAAGATAATCTAATAATAATTATATTCAAACAAAATTGTAAATATTAGTAACATAGGGCATAAGTAATTACTTGAAGGAGAAAGTGAAAAACGGTAGTAAACAAATTGAAAGGTTATGTTCTAGGAATCCAGTCAAAACACACACACTTCGAAATATTACAAAAGTAAAACACAAAGACACTTCACACACTAATAATAGTAATTAAATAAACACTGGAAGGTTGGTTAAGGATCGGAAAATTGAAACAGTAAGTTTCACCTAAAGTTTAACCAAATTAAAACGCCATTGTAAACAATCGCGTTATTGCATCAGCTGTAAAAACAGAGGTGAAAGCAAGAAGTAGGTCAAGTGTGCAGTCGACTATAGTGAGAAGAAATTGAACTAAATTATAGCAACATGTGTTTTAGAAGAAGGAGAAGCCGCCATATTAAAAAAAACAAACAATTGTTTAAAATCTAAGGACGCGTAGTTTGGAGTCTGGCGTGGGACGCCGAGTAAGGTAGCGAATCTGCCAGGACCAGTCAAAATTCTATTTATTAGAAACTTCGTCAAAATTATACAGATTTGTGAAGAAACTTGACAAGATTAAACAGGGTTAAGTGAATTGAAAGAGTTAATAAAGTGTAAATATAATTTGAAAGAACTAAAACGAATTTAAGTGTGAAAAAAGTGAAATTTAAGGAGAACGGAATTCTACGTGTGAGCAAGCAGCCATTCGACGTTATTTGATAAGTTAAGTACCTAGCGCTATATAAAAAAAATAAACTTTAGTGGACTCTTAGGATAATAGGGAAGTTTAAAATTGTACATTAGAATATCTTGTGATTAATAGAAATAAGATCATAATCCTGTTCAAATAGTTTCGATTCTTTTTGCTTATTCCAAATTAAAGTTTTTCAATCGGGAAAATATTTATTAAAACTAATTTCAAAATTTAATATTGTTTTTCAAAATTTATTTAATTAACAAAAGAAGTAAAAATATAGCCCATGCTATAAACCCCGAGATTGTAAGAGATCGTAAAATTAGCCAAGGGTATTAAAATTGTGTAACTATAAAATCAAAAGAAATAAGAGTTAAACCGAGTTTGTTAAAACTTGTTAAGTTATAAAATTTTGTTTTGTGTTTATTGTTTAAATGTTGAGATGAAATTGTGATAATAAAGAATTATGAATTGTTCCTGAGTAGTTTTTTTTTGGTTATTAAATAGAAATAATATATCTTCATTTAATAGTATAAAACATCGTTGTAATGCGTTTTATAAGAAATATTACATTTGGCGCAACAACGTGGGAGCTCGATAAAATAAGAGATAAAATTTATTTAGAGAGATTTTGAAATAAAATTAATTTAGAACTTTTTATATGAAAAACATTTGAACTGGAAATAGATTTAAAAAAAATTTTGTAAAATTAAACACTGAGTTGAATAGTCAAGGCTAGGTTGTTTTGTAAAATAAGTTTACTAATAGCTTAAATATGTCTGATGAAAGGGAATCGTATAATTTGCGGGGAGAAAAAGCTAAAAAAACAGAAAAAGGGGAACAATTAGAAAAGGGTAGGCGGAAAAGGGTGATAGAAACAGAAGGGGCTGCTCAGGGGAGATTTGTTAGTTTTCAGGAGGGGATCGAAAACAGGGAGGAAAATATTATAGGCGAGCTGGTAGATGTAGGGGACCAGGAAAAAGGGACTAGTTATGAATTGAGGGAAATAGAAATGGAAGGCACAGATATGCCAATACCAAACATGGAGGTAGATGAAGCTAGGGGACTACCACTTGTAGAAATTGAACAGGAACGAAGGGGTAGTGAAAGTGGAAGTAGAAATAATGATGACTGGATAAAAAAATTGTTCGAAAGCAACCAAAACTTACTAAAAGAAATAAAGGGAGTGAGAAAATAAAAGAGGAGATGAAGGATATGAGAGAGGATCTAGATAGAAAATTAGATATAAATAATGAAAAAATAAATAGACAATTAGATATAATGGACGAAATAAAAAAAGAATTAAATGAAAATAGAGATGAAATAAGAGAGATGAAGGAGGATTTCAAGTTAATAACACAGGAAATAAGGGAGGATAATAGGAAAATAATAGAGGATGTGAGAAGGGACAGAGAGGAGAAAGATAGAGAATTAGAGGAGGAGATTAAGGAAAATTTTGAGGGAAAAAATGAAATAATAGCTGATGTGATAGAAATTAATAAAAAAGAGATAGGAGAAAGAAAGATAACAGATGAGAGTTTTAGGAAAGTCAAAGATGTAAGGGAGAAAATATTAGGAGAGCAGGGAAGGTTGAGAAATAAAATAGGAAAATTAGAAATATGGTCAATAAAAAATTTAACAATTCAAACCGCAACAAATAAGGAAATTGAAAAGCTTAATAAAATGAAAATGGTAATAGGAGAAATAGGAGGAGTTAAATATCCGTCTCAAGGCTTAGTGGTATAAGGCTTATGGAGAAAATTTATCAGAGGTACGAACATGTTAATGGATGTGGAGGCACAACTCGAGTTTGGAAAATGGGAGATGGAATTTAAATATGAGAATAAAAGAGAAAATAGAAACTATGAAGCAGATGAAAGATACAATGGAGATGTAAACGGTGTTAAGGCAAGGACAGGCGTGGGGACAAGAAAAGAGTATGGTGCCCACAGTCAGTCGGAAAACTAAGACAATAGGAAACCCAGGAATAAAAATTAAATAGAGGAAACAAGTTTACAGGCATTAATAGACACAGGCACTAATATGACATGTATCCAGGAGAACTGGATATTGGAAAATAAAAATAAAATAGGAAGGGAGATATTAAATATAGGTAAAGGAAGCAATATGAATAAACTCTAGGTGACTATGTGTATAAGAAAACGTTAGCAGGAGATAAGTTTTAAGGGATGGTAACTATATCTACGATAATTTATGGGTAACTTCGTTGAATATTGAGAATAATGAATAAAGATAAATAGGTATCTATGTTAATAAATATTGAAGCATCGTTGTAATAAATAAAATATGGTAATTGTGTATTTAAACTTCGTCGTATTGTAAGGGAGAATCTGCGTTGATAAATAATGGAACTTCGTTGTATATATTATATATTATAAAAGAAATATGAATCTATGATAATAAATATTAAAGCATCGTTGTAATAAAAATATGGTAATTGTGTATTTAAACTTCGTCGTATTGTAAGGGAGAATCTGCGTTGATAAATAAGTATTAAAACAAAATTTATATTCGTGGATATAGGGACAGTGTAATCGAAGGAGCTATAGATATGATCAAATAGAGAATATAAGATTGCGACCTTTAAAAATATTAGATGTTAAACTTCATACAAAATAAACTGAGATGATATAAGAAAATAATTGAACTGGATGTGAGATTGGAAGGGGAGATAAAATACTAACTTAGAACTGAGAGTTAGATGAAGCTAAAAGCAAAATAAATATGAGATCAATAATAAACAAGGAATAAACAGAAATAAGGGAAAGAGAAATGTTATAACCAATTTGACCAAATCTAGACATACTATGACTCGGATAGGCTGGGATTTAAAGACACGGTATCAGAGAATATATGTTAAATAAATATTGAATCAGACTTATGATTGGAAGGATTCCAATTGTAATAAATGTAAAAAAAATATAATTATGGAAGGAATTGTAAATACCAGAACACGATTTATTGTTACTATATGTTAGAATTGTTAAAGAATTGTTGATTGAATGTTAGTTATAAGTATATTGTATTGTTAGAAGATGAGTTAAGTAATATGTAGCTTGAAGTTTCAGCTCAGTATTTGATTGTTAAAGAATTAAGATAAAATTGTGTCGTAGAATTATGTATAAATGGACGAAAGTGGACAGATGAAGGTATAAATGACTTTTAAGTGGACAATTATAAAAGTAGTAAAGACAATGGACGGTAAGTTAGCCAAAGTGTTGAAGTACTTACTCAATAAAAAATGTGTTCAATTAGTTATTAAATAAAATGTACAATTAGGAAATAAATGTTAATTTAAATTTAATTTTAAAAAAAAATATGTATATTTAATCAAGCTTGTAAAATGTAAAGAATGTGTAATGTAGATAGTAGGAATATTTTTTTATTTAAATTAAATTAGCGGACATTGTAACATTTATAGAATGGGCTATATAATGTTCTTTAAGAATTGGAAAAATAAATTAGAAATAACTCACACAAAATTTAAAAAGAAATTCATTAAAAAATTGATTAGATTAAATAGAAACTAATTTTAGGTAAAAGCCTAGAAAGGTTATAAAACGGTTGTAACATATAAATAAGATATTTGAACTGTAAATACATGAAGAAATTTGTTGTATCAAATAAAATTTAAAACAAGATAATCTAATAATAATTATATTCAAACAAAATTGTAAATATTAGTAACATAGGGCATAAGTAATTACTTGAAGGAGAAAGTGAAAAACGGTAGTAAACAAATTGAAAGGTTATGTTCTAGGAATCCAGTCAAAACACACACACTTCGAAATATTACAAAAGTAAAACACAAAGACAATTCACACACTAATAATAGTAATTAAATAAACACTGGAAGGTTGGTTAAGGATCGGAAAATTGAAACAGTAAGTTTCACCTAAAGTTTAACCAAATTAAAACGCCATTGTAAACAATCGCGTTATTGCATCAGCTGTAAAAACAGAGGTGAAAGCAAGAAGTAGGTCAAGTGTGCAGTCGACTATAGTGAGAAGAAATTGAACTAAATTATAGCAACATGTGTTTTAGAAGAAGGAGAAGCCGCCATATTAAAAAAAACAAACAATTGTTTAAAAACTAAGGACGCGTAGTTTGGAGTCTGGCGTGGGACGCCGAGTAAGGTAGCAAATCTGCCAGGACCAGTCAAAATTCTATTTATTAGAAACTTCGTCAAAATTATACAGATTTGTGAAGAAACTTGACAAGATTAAACAGGGTTAAGTGAATTGAAAGAGTTAATAAAGTGTAAATATAATTTGAAAGAACTAAAACGAATTTAAGTATGAAAAAGTGAAATTTAAGGAGAACGGAATTCTACGTGTGAGCAAGCAGCCATTCGCCGTTATTTGATAAGTTAAGTACATAGCGCTATATAAAAAAATAAACTTTAGTGGACTCTTAGGATAATAGGGAAGTTTAATTTTGTACATTAGAATATCTTGTGATTAATAGTAATAAGATCATAATCCAGTTCAAATAGTTTCGCCTTTTTGCTTATTCCAAATTAAAGTTTTTCAATCGGGAAAATATTTATTAAAACTAATTTCAAAATTTAATATTGTTTTTCAAAATTTATTTAATTAACAAAAGAAGTAAAAATATAGCCCATGCTATAAACCCCGAGATTGTAAGAGATCGTAAAATTAGCCAAGGGTATTAAAATTGTGTAACTATAACATCAAAAGAAATAAGAGTTAAACCGAGTTTGTTAAAACTTGTTAAGTTATAAAATTTTGTTTTGTGTTTATTGTTTAAATGTTGAGATGAAATTGTGATAATAAAGAATTATGAATTGTTCCTGAGTAGTTTTTTTTTTGGTTATTAAATAGAAATAATATATCTTCATTTAATAGTATAAAACATCGTTGTAATGCGTTTTATAAGAAATATTACAATATATATATATATATATATATATATATACATAAACATGTATACATGTCTTACTCTTTACATTGTTAATGCAAATAACGTTATATATATATATTCTAATAATTTTTATATATATTTTGAATAATTTAAATAATTTCCTTATAATAAAACAAAATTTAATAATAATAATCCTTAGCAAACAATAAATTGCTGGGCACCTTAGAATTACAAACTGATTGTAACCCTAACAGTAAAATTTAGATTCCTTTTTTTTATTACTTTTAATTTTTATTACTTACTATTTATAGTAATAAATAAAAACACTTTCTTATAATTCGATTAATCTTTGTTTAGTTTAGTTTTTTGATTATTCTAGTTACACAATTTTTTTATACACTTTTTCTATTTCTTAATTTAGTTAAATATCACAAGACTTTTTCTCCCAGGTTATTCGGAGGGTATAAATTATTACAAATTAAAATTTGGTTTATGCAATTAATGTTTTAATAAATTTTATAAAAGAAATTCCTAGGCCTAAAATTATTAATTTTTAAAAAACATATTAAAATGTTTTTTTTTTAAATGAATTTAATTTACTAATTTTTCTTATACGAATGGTTTTACAATGTTAACTTAAATATTAATTTACAATCTTTCTTTAATTTATTACTGATCTGAGGTTTAATGTTTTTGTCCAAATTTCTAGCCTTTTAAATTTATTTCTATAATAAAATCTTTCACCACTATGGTTTATTTTATGCTTTTACCACTATTGGCTTCTATCAACTTTTAATTAGGCTAGCTTTCTTAATACTTGAATTCCTCCTTTAGTAAAATTTTGGACCCACTTAGTTTTTGTTTCCAGCTCCCAGGCTATCTTTTCTAACAATGAATTCTTCTATATAGATTCTACAGAAAATAATAATTTTTTTCATTGTTGAAACATCTGTTACTTAACCCACTGATTATTTGATTTTCATCTTCCTTCCTGGACAGTTAAGTTTTGATCCTCTATGCAATTTTAGGTTTTGTAAATTTATACATTTGAAAAACATCAGCTGTTCCCCAGAACTTATTTATAATATCCGCCATATTGGTTTTAATATTATATAACCTTTTTTTTAGGTTATGGCTCAATTGTTTACTTTTTTTTTATCCATTTTTAATTCACTTCTATTATATTCCGAATTATTGTTATTTATTGCTTTAGTGTTTTATGTAAAAACATTACAATATATATATATATATATATATATATATATATATATATATATATGTATATATATATGTATATATATATATATATATATATATATATATATATATATATATGTATATATATATGTATATATATATATATATATATATATATATATATATATATATATGTATATATATATATATATATATATATATATATATATATATATATATATATATATATATATATATATATATATATGTATATATATATGTATATATATATATATATATATATATATATATGTATATATATATATATATATATATATATATATATATATATATATATATATATATATATATATATATATATATATATATATGTATATATATATATGTATATATATATATATATATATATATATATATATATATATGTATATATATATGTATATATATATATATATATATATATATATATATATATATATATATAAAGAACATAAGTCAAAATACAAATACAAGAATTATAATTGAATACAAGAATTATAATTAAGAATATTCCTGATGATGTTGGTACTGTTGGCCAACAAAAAGCTTTGAATTGTAAATTCAATTATAATTCTTGTATTTGTATTTTGACTTATGTTCTTTATTAATACATAAGAATACATATTGCGATATATATATATATATATATATATATATATATATATATAGGTACTTACATGTTATACTGAAGCCACTATTTTAGAGGTTATTTTGCAAGGGACGTAAGAACACTAAATATTTATACAGGGCAGACTTTATTTGACACTGTGATGTTTATTTGACAATTTACTTGTCATTACGAAGATCAGTTCTTGTTTTCTGCCTCCCAAAATATAACTAAATTAGCAAGAATTGAGTTGAACGCATTGCCGCCAGTCACTGTCACTCCCAATCGCCACACCTATATTCCGGTGGTACCTAGATGCCTCTTGTTCCTCTATTTAGCACTTTCCCACATCCGATTCATAATGTAACAGGGAAATAATAGTAACATATTTATGATAACGTATCCACTACAGCGCGCAGTATAATAGTGGCCCCTGTATAATACGAAAGTATATATATATACATAATAATTAATATTATATACACATATAATTAATATGTATTTATTTAATGTATTATTAAATAAAAGATATAGGTAATAAAGATAGAACTAAAACATCATAAAGCATGTTTGAAACTGATTTGTACCCTGAGGAGTACTGCTTACTTGAAATGACCTGATTTTTACTAGGTTAAAAGAGTAGTGTCTTCCTGAAACTCATTGAAATAAATGAAAGTAAGCATGCAATGTAAGAAATTATATGTGAATTAGGCATTGGGTAACTGTGTATAACAGTGGCCACCTACGATATTTTGGAAAATTGTTCAAAACCACCAAATAGAACGATAGCCACAAGAATTTTTTTTTTATTGACAAAGGTGTTACTTTTTTCAATTTAAAGTAGGCTAAAAAATTCAGTGCAGAGGCATAAGTTGTGAATTGGCGCGGAGTGATACAAATGTTTCGTGATGTCACGCTAAGTCTACATACATACCTTACTTGTGGCTCCGAGAAAAAACATTTTCATTCATTGTTATGCTTTTTGCATAATTATTATGAATTGACCACACTTGCTGTTTACTCCTAAAATATTATGAATTTAACAAAAGAAAAACATCAACATTGTCCAGCCCTTTGCAGCACCCCATACATATGAAGTATCCAGTCAGGAGGAATTTCGTTTTAATTTTATACATAAAACCATTTAGGTAATGTATAAAATTAAAACCGAATCTATCCTGACTGGACCCTTTTTATGTATATATTTTAATTTAGGTATATAGTAAACGTATAAATTTAAAACCAAATCTATCCTAACTGGAGACTTTATAGTATATTGAAATATACATATGCAGTCGTTCCTCAAATATCTACACATGTAAAATATGTGTGACGTCACTATATCACTCCACGACCGATGCAGAACTTAATGCTCCGCACTGTGATGTCACGAAACATTTGTATCACTCCGCACCATTTATAACTTATGCCTCTGCACTGAATTTTTTACCCTACTTTAAATTAAAAAATATAACTTTCCTTGGTCAAAAAAAATCTTGTGGTTTCGTCTTATTTGGTAGTTTTGAACAATTTTCCAAAATATTGTAGTTAGCCACTGTTATGCACAATTACCAGGCATTGTTATTATGAAAAATTTAGCTATATATGCAGAAAAAAGTGGTTATTAGGCCACAGAATAAAATATTACTATTAGGAGACATTTGTAGAGTAATTTAGATTTTTATGAGCATATAATCTTCCTGTTATATAACTTCATACTGCCAATTTTCAGCCTTTGTGTCGTTACTTCGATATCTCTCACACACACCATCAAATGTCTGTGGTATCTCTAGTACAATATATATATCAGTTCTGAATGTCAATTCAGATTTCCAAATTCAGTTACAAAACTCAGAGTAAAAACATGAGCAGTATAGAATAAAGTAAAATATAGAGGTCAGTTCTTTATAATTAAGTTATAAAGCACAATTCAATGTTAGACTAAATATCCACCTTTAATGGGATATACAATTGAGGCAAGCCCTCAATATAATATTAAGTAATTAGCACTCACCATCCGTTGATTTTATGTCTTGCATTAGGATCAATTCCCTTCGAAAGCAGTGTAATTACCCCGTCAATATCACCAATACAGGCTGCTTCCCGTAATTGTTCCTCAAGCAATTTAATTTTCTCCATTTTCTATGAGAAATTGTATTTACACACAATGAAATGGTTAGGGACATCAACATAAAATGCAGACGACAATATCATTTACAGCTGTTACAGTTTAAGCTGTTCGATCTGTGTGTTCGATTTTTGAAGTGTGCTTCAATTAAGTATACATTTTATTAAATTATAGTTTTAATGCATTTGAAATATTATCTGACACTTCTGAGAAGTGAAATATATATTTTATATGAATCTACATTCGTAGGTACACATCTACACAAATATATAAAATTTCATAATGATTTAGTTTTGATTATAAATTTCCCTTTAAATTAACATAAGTGTTTTCAATATTAATGACATATTTTGTAATTATGACATTAAAATAACATTTATTTGTTCATTTTCAAATATTATAAACTTTAAACTCTTTTGATATAGTATTTAAATTTCAGTGTTCTAGTACTTTTCCACAATTTCGATTAATTTCTAAAATACATACAATAATACTTCTTGAGTTAAACAATAGTTTATGACTATCCGAATTTTAAATTTAGTAAATTTGTTAAAACTTACTGAGACAGAACGTTTTCGATCGCTATGTGCCGATCTTCATCAGTGTCTTCTGCTTGGAGATGTTGGGTCAAGCGGTGATGGTTTTAAAGGTAGGTTTTCGATAGTATCAAAGAGTATGTGTGATTTGTATTGGGTTTGTTCCTTTAATATGTTTGTATTTTGTGTTTTTGTGTGTCTGTAAATTTCATATTGTTCTAGTGTGTTGAGATGTGTTCCTTTTTGTTGATGTGTAGGATTTCTAAATTATGATAAATGTCTGTGTATTTGTGTCCTGTTTCTTTTTAAGTGATTGTAAAATGTTAAGTTGGTGTTCTGTTTGTGTTCTTCGACTCTTTGTTTAAAGCTGCGACCTGTTTGTCCAATGTAGAATTTGTTACATTCGTCGCAGTTCAGTTTGTATACGGCTGGTGCTTGTAGTTTATCTTTGTTGTTGGTGTTGTGTTGTATTTTGTATTGTAACTTGTTATTGGTTTCGTATGCTATTTTGTAACCTATTTTTTGAAATTTGCGGGCTATTTTGTTTTGTTTATGAATGGTAATGTAAGATTCACCGAACGTAATGGACTACAAAATTCAAGACTTCTTGAGTTGTTAAACATATGGCCATTAGTAGAATTAACAGAGAATTAAACTCTAATTCATAATTACAGTTATAGAAAAATGGAGAATGTTATATTCAAATTAAATTGAATATGACAATATAACTATTCCTTGAGCTTAGCTTGTGAGGTTATGTTAAAACAAATAAAAAACATACACAAGACTCATAAATTAAACATTTATTAACTCATACTTGTTTCAATGACAAATTCATTATCATCGATGAGTGTAGCTACTACAAACTCTGAGTTACAACTCTTGTGTATGTTTTTTATTTGTTTTGAATATGGCAGGTTTAGTGGTGTTTAAGAGGCAGGGCCAAATGCTTGACTAATGCCCATGGATCATAGAACAATAAGCGGATATAAAAAAGTCTGTTTATTTTTTACAAATGACAGTCTAAATTTTTTTCTGCTCATTTCCATAAACAATATAGGTGAGAAAATAACATTATTAATAATTAGACTTACAATTAGGAATGTTTTGAGCACTTCAACCAAGGGAAACAAACATCAAGAATTATACAGCACCAATCTTCAAAGCTCCCAATGATATAAGTAAAAGAAGAATGGCTGGGTAAATATTGTGTGATATGTTACAATAAACACATTTGCCTTTATTAGTATCAAGCATAGGACAGTAAATGAGGACTATGTATGGGTGATGATTTTATAAATCACCAGAAGTAAATAAAATGAAAGTTCCTAATGATTATTCAGTAATACCTTGGCTTATGCTACCCCATTTTAAATCATGCTGTCCGAGTTACGTAGAAACTGGCATGTTCTGGAGAAAATGCCTAAAAGAACTTTAATAGAGCATGAAGAGAAAATATTTTCAGTTTTTAAGGCCGCCAAAGACCGATTGACAATGAAGGTTGGCACAAATACAGCTGGTGACTAAGTTGCAACCTCTCATAGTTTATCACTCAGAAAATCCAAGGGCATTATAAAATATTTTTAAAGCTAGCTTGCCTGTGATTTTGGTAGTCCAATCGGAAGGCTTAGGTGACAGTTTACCATTTTTGAGGACTGGTTTGATCATCATTTCATACCTCAAGTCGAACGTTTTTGTCGGTCTAAACAAAATCCTTTCTAAGTAATTCCTATTAATTGACAATGTACCTGGTCATCCTCCTACTACTTCAAATAATTTAGATAGACCCGTGAAAGTGAAATTTTTTCTACCAAACACAACTAGGTTGCATCAACCAATGGATCAGGGAGTAATCAAATATTTAGACTTTATCACACAAGAAGATCATTTGCATGAAGCTATGAGACAGAACAACGAGCTCTCTGTTAGAATCATTGGGCAATATTGAAATGAAATTTCACAAAAAAACTTTGAATGGAATTTGGAAAAAGGTGTGTCTTTTTTTTCGCCACTGAAACTCAAACAGAATTAGTGCCAAAGTCAGATGAAATTGCTGATGTGATTGAAGGTATTGGTTTTTCTAGACAACTAAATTTATAAGGGGATAATATTGACATTTAAGAGCTACTAGATGTACACAATCAGGAGCTGACAATTAATTGATGAGCTCATAGAATTGCGTGCGTAAAATCAAGACCTTAAAAACGCAGTTTATTTAGACCAAGTTGACATAGAATATGAAATGACAGAAACTGGACAAAATGCCTTAGTTTAATTGAGCAAGGCTTACAAAATTTGGAAAACATAGACTCCACCAATAAGCGTATTTCTGCCATAAAAAAAAGCGAGTTATGAAGAAATTCTGCATGAGAAGAAAAAATCTTCAACAGATATCTATTAGATTTTATGAAGCCTTCCATGTCAAAATTACTTCTTTTTACTTACTTTTTTGGAATATGTGTGTATATAATATAATTTTTTGTTGTATTACGTATTTAAGATTAATAAATATACATTTTTCTTCTAAATTATAAATTCATTTAGTCTTTGGTCCCAACTAAACATGATTCCTACTGATTGTATGTAAAATTATACCCCGACTTACTTATCGCGTAAGTATGGGGTATTACTGTAGTGTAAATATGAGTGGATAAATACTCTAGATATTTTTTAGGTTTAAGGACAACACTTAGGTTTGAAATTTAAGGACTAAATGTATATTTTCTTACAAAATCAATTGAGTATGAGTAGGTTTGTAACCTGATGATGCTAACCGTGTTAGCGAAATCTGTATCAAGGTTGTTTAAATATTTGTAGCAAGGGTTATTGTTGTTCAATTATTATATTTTTCTGTAGTTTTTAAATAAAAATTCTGTCATTTTCATGAAAAAATATACAAATTTGGTTGTTATAACTATTTTGAGTTCACAGATTAAGTAATTGTTAAAAACTAAGTGAAAACTTTAGTAAGTTACTGGGGTAGCATGATTGAAAACATGCTACTAATTGCTTCCACTCAAGGTTGCAGACATGTTATCTATGGGTGTAAGGGGTCTCTGATAGGTGGGTTGTGTACTATGTATCGGAAAAGGGTGATAGATTCAAAGAATTTGTGGTTGTTAAAATATGTTATTTTTCTGTTATGTGATGTTTGTATATATCAAATTTGTCTTTAGAAGTCAGTTTCCTGGTATGGCGTAGGATGTGGTAACGATAAAATTAGTCTAGATGTTTATAGATATGTTTGGTGTTTTGTATATGTGCCATTTAAATGCTCTTTGAATCTTGTGTTGAATGATCTAGCGGTTTTGCCAATGTAGAAGCTGAGGCAGTCGTTAAATGTTATTTTGTATATTATGGATAGATTGTGTTTCTCTGTTTTGGGGAGTGTATATGATTTTTTAAAGTGTGTTCATTGTTTTGTGGGACATGTGATAATTCAATTTTTTAAAAGTGAAAGTAATTTTGTGTGTGTGTTTGTTGTGGTAATTGATGGATATGTATTTTGTTTGTTTTGTGGTTTGAAGGTGTGGCTACTATGTGTTTAACTTTGTGGAGTATGTTATCTGTAAATGTGTGTTTGTAGCCATTTTTTTAGGTAATGTGTTTTAATGTTTTAAGTTCTTCATCATAGTCTTTTTTTAGCATAAGTATATTAGTAAGGCGGTATAACTTGTGGTTAAACCCAGTGTGTTTGTGTTGTGTTTGGTGATTAGATGTGCTGTATGTGGCAGTGTCAATAGTTGTTAGTTTTCTGTAAATTTTTTAGTTTGTTGTTGCATTCAGTCATTGTGAGGTCTAGAAAGTTGATTTTGTGATCGTTTTGTTTTGTAATTTTCATTATGCTCAAAGTTTCTCAAAAACTACTACAGCCATAGTTCTGTTTCACTTTTTTAGGGGAAAGTCCATAAGGAACCATTTCTACTCCCTATCTTCTTTTGTTAATGGTCTAAAAATTTCACGAGGGTTAACTGAAGTCTGGATTCACTCTTTCTACTAATTGTCACTTATTAATGAGGCATTTCCACGTATATGTTTATATAGTCTGTCTTTTTCTAAGTTCTAACAGGAGAATTAACTCTGAATTTGTTGGATAGGTACATTTGTAAAGCTCCCTGCATATACTTAGCCTATAATTAATTGTTTGTATCAAGTTTTGGTGACAGTGTTTCTGAAAGTTAAGTATATGATATTGCATATGGTGAAGTTTAATAACAATTTTTGTGGTAAATGTGTGTATAAATGTTTAATTTTATAAAGCAATTGTAGAGAGTAAAAATACCATCTATACTAAATGAAATGGAAAACCATTTTCAATTCTTGAATCTAAGATTTAGACTTTTAAATGATTATATTTCATTTCAGATTGTTAGAGTATTTACAATAACAAAACAGAAGTATATTTTACATTATTTCAAAATAGTTTGTACACTTCATGACACTTCAGTTTAAATATAAATACAGATTATAGTTTTCAGGGTGTGTGTGTGCATTCGTGCATGGGTGGGTGTGTGTGTTTGTGGATGCGTGTGTCGTGGGTGGGTGTGGGTGTGTGACTCTCTCACTCTGTGTGTGCTTGTTTTAACTTTCCATCAAACTTATTTTATCACTAAACAAAATAGCCTGATTTTATATTTTGTTTTAAATTGATTTGTCAATGACAAAGAAATATATTTGTGGATACAAAGATGTTTAAAGTATAATACACAACCCCTTTGTAAATATTGGTAGTTGCTTTCAGAAGATTTTTAATTTTATAATATCTAATTTTCGATACTAAAAGTGGAAACCATTTAAGAAAACATGTAGAAAAATTATTTCTGGTAGATTTTGTTTAATAAAACTTTCAAGATAAAAGTTTGTATGTTTAATTGAGACAAAATTTTTTGCTTGTACTCTTCAGTCAGTAATGTTAAGATAGGGCACTAGGATGTATTAAGAAGCTGAGTGGTGGCAACCCTGAAGTGGGTTTTCTATAATATTTGATATTAAAGCACTGTGAATGTGATTTATATTATGAATATGCAATTTGTAGCCAAATGAACAAACCCAATACAAATCACTCACACGATGTTTAGGTACATTTTCAAAAACATGCCTCCAGAGGTAGTAGAATTCCACTTACCAACATATCCTAGTAACCAACCTAAATATTGATGATGACTGGCAAAAATTTCTCAAAGGTTTTAAAAGTTTTGCTTTTCTGGGTTTAACCATGTCAAATAATTCTGTATATTGTAAACATTAACTGTCGACATATTTTGTGTAAATTAACTAATATAAGTTAATATATGCAAAGTGGTTTTATGTATGTAAAACCCAGAAGATTTGGTGAATTTTTAGAATAGGCATGGAATTATATCTTAAACTGTGATTTGGTTTGCTTCAAGCAACTGGTAAAATTAATTATGGCATGAAGAAATTGTTTCCAAAAAAATTGGATTCAATAATAAAAACTTCATAAATTTCTCTGACAACTCATTTTAAATGACAACAGTATATACATTTACTTTAAAAAAACTCACTCATACTTGATAACTTTTTATTTTCTTAAAATATACAATATTGTATACAAAATATTATTAGGACTACTTAACCATAACTTAAAAATAAGTGAAGAACAATATATTATTTAAAAATAAATTACATATCTTTTTAATACAATTGTTTCATTTAATACTTAGTTTACAATTAATTAAACTATTATAATTATAATCATAAAAGATTACAATTAAGTGTATACATATAAAACAATAAATTAGAGAATTACTTATGCAGTAATACATAACTAGAATATGTACGGTAATGTATACATATTTATTACAATTTGAAAAGTAATGAAAAATGCTACTTCTATTCTTATTGAAGTATAATTATAATGTATTTATTTTCAATTAAAAATCAATAAAGTTGAATAGTATTTAAGATTTTGATTTTATTTTCATACTTGAATATTTTTGCACTGAGTCTATTTTTGTTGTAAAGCTCATGTGTAACTGAGGCAAGCAATTGAATATAATAAAAAAATATTTGGGGTATTCCAATATAAAAAAATATGTATTATTTGAATTGGTATGCATCCCATAAATTTGAAAGTAAGATAATTCTATTGTTCTTAGGTTATACACCTATCAATAAAAAAGGTCTTATTGTCCACAAGCAGTCTTAAAAAACAAAATTTAACAAAACTTGAGAACTTCAATTTTGGAATGCTAGAGCTTAGTTACAAAAACCAAATTATTTTTAAATTACTTAGAACAATTAATTTAATAAATTACTTTCATATTAGTTTACAATTCTCTTAAATTTAAGTTTTTGTTGAAATAAGGAAAATTTTTAGTGACTGCAATAGTTTCAATCATAAGTTCTATTGTAGTTTAAAACGTTTTTATTTACAGATTGTAGGCTACGTGTTACATTATAATACATTGATAAATATACAGCTATTAACACACTTAACCTATTAACTCTAATTCACAAATTTTAATAGCATTAGTGGCAAAAATTATGAATGCTTTCCATACAATTTCTCTAAGGAAGAGATTAATTCTCATTTCAGAACTTTTGGTCCAACAATGTTGGATTCATTTAGATATGGCCAAGACTATATTTAAAACTTGATGGCCACTAAAACTTCATAATATAAGTCTTAAATAATAGAATTCAGGTCTATGGAAATCATCAGATTTAAAATAAAACTGGAGAATTGCTTTTTTATGATGTTTGGGATGAGTGATTATTCATTTTAATATGTTTATAGTTTTAAACATTTATCAACAACCGTTTTAGAGTTTAACTGGCAAGAAATTATGTTTACTGATTATTGAAGTTTATTGTTTATTTTACTGCTTACTAAGTAATTGGAGGATTTGGACCTTATTTCATTAGTCACATTTTAAATGATTGGTCAAACTTATTGAAGAAATTATTTTACTCAATTAATATGTATTGTAGTGTAGGTAATTTATATTTGTACATATATATTTTAAAGATATTTATTGAAGTTATTAACAAAACTGATTAAAAATAAAGCGTTGCTCACTTTATTTAATTAGGTGTATGTTCTTATCTATTTGTATTTGGTAACTGCACAATCACCAAGACCAGCCAGTGGTCAATAGGGTTTACAAGTGCTTGAAAAAGACAAATGTAGCCTTTGGTTACAGTTTGAAGTGTGCACTATACAGTAATAATAAAATATGTTTACAGTACAATTCAAATAGTATTATTATCAAATGCTTTTGATTTAAAAATATTTGAGTTTGTCAATTTTTTTGTAAGTTTTTGGTATTGTAAAGTTTTTAATTTAATGAAATTGAAGCATTAAAAAATGATATTGTTTTTGAATATTTCTATTTGTTGATGTTTATTAATGATGTTTCATCTTTAAAAGACCAGTAACTAGCACTATATATTCTTCCACATATCATAGCCCCAAGCATAGATTTTATTACAGCCCATTTTACTAATATATTTTGCCAATCAATCCAACTTACAAGATTATACAAATGCAGCTAACAAAGCTAAATATCGTTTGTAGTATAGTGTACTGTATAAATAATTTTGTATATAATGATAAATTTATAAAATTATCCCTATATATTTATAATTCTAGTTATATTTAAATAATATTATAAAGGAAACCATTACCAAATATATTTGTTGTGTTATAGGGAATAACCCATAATTTATTACATTATCGAATGTTGAAATAGCACAGTATACATTCTTCAAATGCATAATGAGTTTATGTTAAGTTAATTGCTATAGAGATTCACCATAATACATGCTAATGCCAATGGTAGCTACTGGATTTGAAGAACTTTGACTTATAAGTTCTATGCGACTTATAAGTTGTTTTTAAGCCATTTGCTCTACGCCGATCCTGAAAAAATTCAAATTAAAATTGTCTCCTTGTGATGAAATTTTTATTTTCATAAAAAGTCTACATATTTATTTCTAGACTGTCCATAAAGTTTACAGTTAAGTTTCATAATTATTATATAAATACGCAAATGATTCTCATAGTTATTAATAATAATTCAAACCATAGTCTTTTAGATTATGCATAAATTATGAGCAAAGGATTTATCAAGATTAAATTACACCTTTAAGAGTATGGGTTAAAACAAATTTTAAACCAAAAGTCATTCAATAACTAAGAAGACAAATCGCTATAGCTAAAAAAATGTGTTACTTAATCAAATACAATAATTTCTGTGATTAAGTTGGCATCCTTCTTTATTTACCATCAATTAGTTGAGAATATTTTGTTAACTTGACCTTAAATGTACTGAGTTAATAATGGTTAGACTATGTGAGTAATGGAACAATCCTCAATGTTGCAAAAGTAGTGAAATTCACAAAAAGATGTTGAAGTGTACAGGAATAACTGATTGAACCATTTCAGTATTTGCAAATAGGTAGATCAGTTTTAAGTGTCTGTTACAAGGAATGAAATAAATACTGTTGGAAGTTGCAACTTTCATCCTTGAATCTCGGAGCAGCAGGCTAATTCAGTGCAACAGACATGAATGTTTAATGTTGAACTGATAGCTGAAGAATTTGCATGGAAGTATTGGAACTGCCCATATTATTATTAAAATTAAGCTGCAGTGTAAGAACACTTATGTTAGATGGCAAGACACTGGCATGGATGACTCAAGATATGCTTCAAAATTATGGTGGAAAATCCTTCCAAAATAGTCTCAACCATACCACGTATTTGACTCATTACATATTTAATGGCCCCATGAATTTCATAGATAAAAATTTGACACTCTAAAAAACAACTATTTTTCAACAAAAAAAAAAAAAAAACAATTGAAATGAAGGTAGCATTTAGTATTAAAATGAGGTCTCAAAATTCAACTTTGGAGAACAATTTAAAAATTTTAGCTGAGTACCCCAATTGGTTAAAGTATTTTATTTCATCTGGTGAACTTGAGAAAATTGATACAAAAAAAGCTGTTACTTCTTCCTTAACAAAATGGTAATTTTTATTAACTAATTTTAAAACGTCTTTGTCTACCATTTTGAATAAATTTAAATTAGACATTTTAGTTTGGAACAACATATTACCAGGTTAAACCCATTAAAAATATATTGTTTGGTACTTGGTCGTTTCAGTATTATTTTTGTAGTGTAGGTTTATTAAGATATTTATACTTGCTAAAGCTTTTACTGTAGTAAAAAAAATTAACAATAATATTGATTGTTACTATTTTGAGGCTGAAATTTACATTGAAACATTTTACAATTCATCCTTAGGTTTTTTGGTTTAAACAAGTATAATGAGCAAATAAGATTAAGATAACTTTTTGTTCATGATGGGAACATTGTTTTATAATTCTTAAAGCTGCAACTAACATAATTTTGTGTTTATAAATCTATGTCAGTTTTCTATAAATTTTTTTAATTTTCCTGATATTAACATATCAACAGCGTGTTGTTATTTCAAACCCCTTTTCCTGGGCCGAGGACAACAGCTGATTTGTGTTCACCACATCTATTGAAGCTTCAAGATTTTCTGACATTTTTTGCCATTTAATTCTACCCTTTTTGATTTTTTGTTGATTCTTTTAAAGAAATGCTGCTCCTGAATTATTATTGCTTATGTATTTGTTATTGATTATTATTTTCTTTAAAATTAATTAATATCATTGTAAAATGTTTTCAACTAGAGTTAGTATTTAGGTTGAAATTAATTAATACAAAACAGAATTTTATAAATTAAAAATACATTTTTGTGGAGATGTTGAGTGCAACTCAGCCTTTGGTTTCAATGTAATTGGTGAAAATTTAACAATATTCATGTTTTAAACCATTACAAAATCTAGTTTTACAAATTTTTAATTCAAAATTATCTAGTAAATGATTAATAATTTTAAATAATTTTAATTTTAGAATGTAATCACGTATAGGAAAACAAAACTTAATGATAAGAGTGGTGTAAGGTGGTCTTACGTTATTGGCTTGTGAGGGCGATTATTTAGAAAAAACCGACTTCACTCTGTGAAAGTTGAGATTAACTACGCAAAATGAGCCTTACTGGGAATAAGGTGCTATTAGCAGGGAAAAGACTTTTGCATGCACCTTGGCAAAAAAGCCTGATTAAACTCGGTACGTCTCAACACTGCCACAGTCAACATGTTAAGGGGGATTATAACAAGTTAGACTAATACAGTGTTGTTCATACATAATTTTTGTCGTGAATCCATAGCACTCAGTCAACTTCAAAAAATTTTAAAAAATTTAATAATCATAAGTTGAATATAAAAAATGAAGTAAGCAAATAAAAAAGTCAAGTATCACACTGCCTTTATTATGGTGCCTAAACTTATTATAATTATTATTTATATTCTTGAATTTTGTAGTCCATTACGTTCGGCGAATCTTATTAATTACTATACAATAGTTTATGACTATCCGAACTTTCAATTTTGTAAATTTGTTAAAACTTACTGAGACAGAACGTTTTTGATCGCTATGTGGCGATCTTCATCAGTGTCTTCTCTGATGAGAAGATCTTCTCTTCTCATGAGTGTCTCTCTGAGAAGACACTGATGAAGAGATCGCCACATAGCAATCGAAAACGTTCTGTCTCAGTAAGTTTTAACAAATTTACAAAATTTAAAGTTTAGATAGTCATAAACTATTATTTATAGTTATCAAACTGTACTTTATAAATCATAGTTATCAAAACTATTGTAAATTTTAGACAGGCCTTGATGATTTTAGTTCTTATTTTTAAATGGTTTTTGTCATGTTATGGTAGTATTAATTTTAGATGGCTTGAGTGTAATACTAAAGTTGACATTGATGACTTTTTTGTGTTATTTGTAACAAATTTATAATATTACATTTATTACTAAACAATATAGTAGTACTTAATACATTTAATAATATTACTTTTTAATAATAATAAAATTTATAAAGTGTGGTAGTAAAGTAAACTCTATAAAGTGTTTGAGGAAAGAATTTAGTGACGCAACAGCAGCACTTTAGCTGCTAAAATAGCAATATCAAAATGTTTAATAAGGGAAATACATACAATTTCATTTTAAGAATAATTAAAAAATTTAAGTGTTGGCCTTTGTTGCCTAATTTAAAGGGATTAAAAAAAAGACGTTATTATTATGTTTTTATTAAAGTTTGTGGTTGATTAAAGGTTTTATCACCTAGAGTAATTGGTTTTTACTGTAAACTAGTTTTGATATAGAAGGAAAACATCAGTTCTTATAAAAATACCGTTAACAAAATAATTTTTTTAAAGTGTACGGAGAAATTACAGTTTTAAAATTTTACATGTTCAAATAAAATATATATTTTGCTCATTTGGTTTTTATTATGAAATACCAATTATAAATAAAGCCCACACATTTTTTTCTACTTCTATAATAACAAAAAATATTAAAAATACTAAAATTGAATATTTACTACAGTAAAAATCTTAAACACTTAAAAAGTTAATAATTAATTCAAATCATCCATAAATTGTTTTTAGTTTTGTTTACATTTAAGTGTTTTTGAAACAACAAATTTTTAAAAAGTACACAAATTGTTTACTAACTATTTATAATCTAAAAACTAAAACAGCTACGACTCCGAACACCGACACGCTCGGGTTCAGTATCGAAGCACCACTGTTTACTTTGCAGAAGTTGACGTTGCATGTTGATGGATTAACTATGGGTTTAAATTTGTCTTTGATCATTTTCCAAGAACACAGTCCTACATTACAGCCCTCAAATGGAATAACTTTTTCATTGTGGTAAAACATTATCTGGTTCTCTTCCTCTTGTGAACATCTGGAAAAGAAAGGATACATTTTAGAAAAATTAAGTAAAACGGTCAGACTTGCAAGTTCAGCCAAACTACAGTTTTTTTCAATCTAAGTACACTATTTTATTTATCTTAGGGTCAGTGCTTTTCCTTATTTTGAGAATAAATATATAGACAGTTTGGCAGTTTTAGTTACAAAAAGAGTTTATCTTTTAATTAAAATTTGCTGTTATAAATCTATATTTAAATATAACTTTAGCCTGTGTGTTTTAAGTATATAGCAGGCTGATTTGGGCAAGATGTACGTTTCATTTCAAATAAATTCTATACAATTTCTGTTAATGATTTTTAGTGCAATTATTGAAAATGACTTCTTTCAAATATTTTTTATAGACACAGCAATATCTCATAAACAGGTACTGTAATGTAAAATCTGTGTTATTGTGGTAAAATAATTATAGATTTCATGTGGAAAATTAAATTTATTTTACCGAATTGCTATGTAATTCTATTTATTATTATTACATTTGAATTTATTGGGTGCCAATTTTATTATTAACTTAATTAGATTATAGTTATTGTTGACTAGCAACTTTTTGTCAGGTTGGCTATGTTGACATTTTGTAGATTTTATTAGTAGTGACTTGTTTACTAAATGAATGATGGTTAGTAGTTGTAATTAACAAATTGGACCATTGAACTGATCCATTTGAATCAGTTTATTAAATTGATTGAATTTAGTATATTATACAGAATTAATAAATACTACAAACATGGGCACCCATACACACTTGCAGGGAGGGGCCGTGCCCCCCCCTAGCTCCCAGAAATACAAATTAAAATTATCAAGACTTTGTACAAATATTTCTTTTTTTATTTTCAGCTGATGTGGAAGAACTATATTTTAATTATAATAAATTTTCACAGTATTAACAATATAAATTATTTATGCGATTCTGCTATATTAACACCTTGACTGAACGAAGTAGGTTTTAAAGTTAGAAACTATCGAATATCCATATTATGTGATTATGTCAATGTGGACCAGTTAATGGTTGCGTCAATTAAAGGAAAACAGCTAAACAGGACACGACTAATATCCTAGACGCTGACACAGCGAGCCAGCTATCCCAATGATATGGAAAACGTGACAGGAAGGATAACCTAGGCCCTCCGACTGACGCTGCATTTCTTCTCTGTTGCATGTCATCTGTGTTTGACATTGTAGTACTGTATTGGTTAACTTAATGTTAACAGTTTATTATATGTTATAGCCTGTGTTACATTACCTTTAATTGAATTGTAGAAATTGACATTTTAATTTGATTTATCTTTATTATTAGTCCAGGAAACGAAGCTTAAAATGGGAAAAAACTTCGCAAATTTTTCGGAAAAGACCGATTTGCATACAAATTTGGGATTAAGCTCAACTTACCCTCTACTTCAAAATCTATATAGTGCCGACGGGCGCTTTTAATTTTTTAAGCGTGAAAACTACCCCTTATTGTCAAAATCTATAAAAAAGCGTAAAAAGAGTGAAATTTGGTTCAGATGAATTAAAAATAATGATTGTCTGATGCTCTAATGGTAATTGTTAAATATTTCGACCCTCTAAAAATTCATTTTCAAGGTTGAAAACTACCCCTAATTGCTCAAACTAGTAGAAAAAGCCTAAAGAGGATAAAATTTGAATCTGCTTACTTAAGTACGGCCTATACATTTATTGATTTATTTCACAGGGGTAACTGAATTGGAGGTGAAATCTTTCGCTAGTCGTAACTAACTAACGAAGCATTTTTTCTCATTTTTAGTGTTATATGAGCAGTTCCTCCTGAAACACGCAAACACCCTGAACCTAATGAGATATTTCAATAAAATCAGATACTCGACTGTCATGCCTCGGTTAAAATTTAAAAAAAAAAAACGCCACTTATAAAACTGAAATAATAGCCTATATTTAAAAAACTTCCAACCTCAAAATAATTTGTCGGTTACTATCCTATCCTATAATAAATGAAATGACGCAAGAAAAAAAAGCTTTTTATTATATTTTTTAGTATTTTAAGGAATAAAGATTCACTCATTCTATAAAAAAAATTAATTAATCGATACAAAAAAGCCTGTAAAAATTAGAAGTTTCGAATTTTCTTAAGTGCCTTAAAACTAACCATTTTAACCCTAATTTTTCAAAATTTCCCCAGACCCTCCTTTTCATGAAGGGAATCCCATCCCCCCAGGTATCAGATTTGGCCCCCCCTATAAAATTATACATGGGCGCCCATGACTACAAATTGCCGCACAGATTAGCTTTTCTGAGTGATCGTAGAGCCTCTCTCTCAGACGCACAATTAGTACAATCAAAATATGCAAAATTATCAATTAAATATTGAAATGGATCCAAAGGCTTGGAAAAAAGATCTTATGGTACAAATACATATGAAAAAATCCTAACTAACTAAATTCCTAACAACTCATTGCTGATTTAATTACATTTACGCAGCAGACCCTAGCACAGGGGTCCTCACTAGGAATACTTTGAGAGCCAAAAATTTTGCATAAAATTTTCCTGAGGGCCGCAAGTACAAGAGGCACTAAATAACTGAGAAACAATATGATTATAACATACGTTTATTACATTACCAACATAAATAAACTGTTTTGCGCATAAAAAAGTTTGAAAATGTCTTTTTTTTTTACTTAGTTAATTCTTTGAAGTTGATGGGCAAAATCTTTCACAGTCCTCTAATATGGCATCTATGTTGGCAGGTTGGAAAGAAACTGAAATTCTTAAAATGTTCTCAACATTCTCACTCGTTAGCCTAGATCTGTACTTGTTTTTTACAAACTTCAGCATATTGAATGTAGATTCACAGACATAAGTAGATGAAAAATTACACATATATTAAGTACATTCAAGTAAGTTAGGAAATTTGTCCTTTTCAACAACCCTCCAAAACTCATAGTGAGCTTCATTCTTCATCTTTTCTTCAAAAATACTTTTGAGTTCCGTATCGTTCTGAAGATCGATTAATTCATTTTTCAAATCCCTAGCTTCATATCCAAAAACAGAAAGATGAGCTACATTAGCTGGTTTCATTGCCCATGGATTTTCTACCAAGCGAAATGGTTCCTGATACTTCCTGAAGTCACTAAACCTCTGAGACATTTTTTCCTTCAGGTCTTTCAACAGTTTTAGTAAATCGGAAATATTTTGACTTTCATCAGGATTTTCATCAAACAGCGTTTTAACTGAAGGGAAGCTGAAATAATCACTGTTTGATAGTTCTTCAATGTACATAAGTTCTTTCAAAAACTCTTGAAAAGTTCTGTGGTTCAGTTCATTTGATCTTATGAAATTCACGATCTTAACAACGTCTTTCATAACACAGCTGAAATTTTCACCATTTTAACAGCTAAGCTTTTTGATGAATTATACAGTGAAAACTCAATAAGTTTTCATTTCCCAAATGGTTTTTCAACAACTGAACAAATCCTACATTTCGTCCTAACATTGATGGGCAACCATCAGTACACACAGAAATAACTTTTTTCAAATCAATGCCATGCTTGTTAAAAAAAACTTACTATTGCGTTCAAAAAATCAACACCTCGAGTCTGTCCAGTCATGGGAAGCATGGCCAAAAATTCTTCTTTGATAACACAATCCTTGGATATATACTTCACGAACAACAGTAATTGAGAAATCACAGGTTATATCTGTGGATGAATTGAGCGCAAGACTAAAATATTTGCTTTGCTGCATTTCATCATAAGATTAAGTGCAATATTTGCTGCTAAGTCCTGCGACCGTCTCATGCACGTTGAGTCAGACAACTGAAGTTTGGAAACTTCTTCTAATATTTGTTTACTGTTATAAAATTGTGAAAACAAAATTTTGCAAACTGTGACAAAACATTCTTTTACAATTTCTGCATCAGAAAACGGTTTCATCTTTGGAGCTAAAATTTCAGTGACTTGATAGGATGCTTTTGTAGTAAGCTCATTTTTGTTAATTGCTTTAAATAAGACACTACGTTCACAAGCATAAGACTTTTTCAGTGATTGCAATTTTTCCTCTCGGATTTTAGATTTTGTCAGGAATTTGTCTTCAAATTGAGAATGAATTGAAGTGTAATGTCTGTTCAGATTATAACGTTTGTTGTCATTCACAGTTTCACGATATTACAAACATATGGCAGTCCCTTCTTTCTTACATTTTGTAAAAAAAAATTCCTTCTCCCACTCAGCTTGAAACTCACAGTTTTCATCATCCAGTTAACCGCACTAACATTAAATCACATCAACACTAGCGCGACTTATACATACGTCTGCACTAAATTAGATCATACTCTCCACTGACACCTGACTCAGCTGAAGACAAACAGTAACTGGCCAGCGCCACAGCCACTGTTGTGGGGATGACAGGGTGACTAACGCATGGCGCGCCCTCCCAAGGTCATTGCCACCGACTGCTGATTGGTTCTGCTAAGCTGCGTCTGGGACTTGCACTGTTTGGCAACGCTGCACGTCTCCACCGTCTTCCGCTCACACGTTAAGTTGCGTTCCGGTGTTGCCGATACTATTGCTTGCTAAACGTCAGTAAAGCACGAGCAAAGATACAGCGGGCGGGGTTTTTAACTTCAGTAGTTTGAGTAATTAATTAAGTTTAGTAAAATAACGACAGATTTCCAAAACACTCAGTAAATAAATATAATATTTATTTAAGTTATAAAATATTTTGACTTCAATCCTAACCGTCTAAGGGCCGCAAAAAATCGTCCCGAGGGCCGCATGCGACCCGCAGGCTGCATAGTGAGGATGCCTGCCCTAACAGGTGCGAATTATTTCCTCGCATCAATTAGGTTATATTTTGCTAGAGAAATATTCTCACTTATAAAGCACTAAATATTAGATTTTTTATACAGATGCGATTTTTTATTCAATATTTGTACAAACAAATTAAAAGTTACTTACAGTTTGAAGTTTGCTTTAGATTCTAGGGTCTCACTATTATTCTTCATTTCGTATGCACACAAGAATAAACTAATTAAAAAAAAAAATACTAACAAACATCAGCTACACTGAGTAAAACTTATACTGAGCTTCTCACTACAGTTGACATAAAAACTGCTAGAGTGTTATATTATGTTTAGACGTCTGACAGAAGGTCAGTGGGGCATAAATGTCTTTCTATATTTATGCTATAAGTATCAAGGGTATTTATTGAAATATCCTTTAGAAAGCACAGACGTCTAGTCTTGTATGTCACATATAAAAAAATAAAGTCTTTTGAAGCAAACAAACAATGAAGACATTCATGACTAGCTGGGCTAGTCTTTATACCCGCCCCTAATAAATTTTCATTACTAATTAACCTAGTCTGTAAACTAATCAGTTATATTATTACTAAAACCACTTGTAAATATTTTATAACTTGCCTATAGTAGCACTTAATTATGTTTGTTGTTGGGGACGGCCGTTTCAGGAGATGTGTTCCATTGTCAACTCAGATCGTCTGAGTTGACAATGGGAACATCTCCTGAAACTGCTATCGTCAACAAATATAATTAAGTGCTACTATAGACAAGTTGTAAAATATTTACAAATGATTTTAGAAGACTAGTAGCTCACATGAAGATGGAATCAACAAATACGTTATATTATGTTTAGGCGTCAGATAGAAGGTCAATGAATCACAAATATCATTTTTTATTTATGCTGTAACTATTGAGTATAAATATCCCTTCTAGTCTTATGCATGACATAACAGAAAATAAACTCTTGAAGCAAACAAATCAATCAAACAATGATGGCATTCATGACTAGTGGGACTAGACTTTATGCCTTCTACTAATAATTGTCTTTACTAACTGACCTACTCCGTAAACTGCAATTGGTTAACAACCTATATAAACACAATTAATTAAGAAATTGAAGAAGAAACAATCTTTAGATTTTAGTAAATCTAGGTTGGTCATAAAAAAAGGTACAATCAAAATCACTGCTTAATATTTATATTCAATAAGTCCTATATTATAAATTATTTAAGAAATGTTCATATTGTTCATATTGAATTTAAAGTTCTTATTGTTGTTAGACTAACACAAAATTTCCTTCGGTCAATATAAAGTAGTCAGATTGTTGTCAAAATAGTCTTGCCATTAAAAAATTGAATCAGATCTAACCAAAATATGGCTGCTGTCCTTTAGAAGACATTTTTATAAACTTATTGAAAGTAGGAGTATTTTAAAATGAAACAGATATATTTAAGTTGGTTTAAGCAAGTAAATTAAAGATAGGTTGTATCGGAAAGAAATTCTTCTGATAAAAGCATTACCTCTTCTCTTTTATCAAGTACTCTGTTCCAAATCCATAACACCAAATTACACATTACACACAAGGCCTATGTCACCACTTACTTATAAAATACTGCTGCAATGTTAGTAGCAAATGGCAGAAGAAAAGATGTCCGGAATTTTCGTTTCCCCATTGTCTCATAGTTTCTGTGAGTTGGAGGCTCTTCATCTTTGGCCAAGTCTAATCGTGCATTAAATATGTTTAGCATTGAAGCATGACTGAAATAGAATGTCCCTATGGAGCCAGAAATGTTACTGCTCTCAGCTTCACTAGAAAAAAAATTAAAATTGAGTAAATATTTAAAAGAACGTAACTTATACAGGCATTTTACTTTTATAAAATCATCTACTGTAAAGCAATAGTAGTCAGAAGTCTTTAAAAAATTGTACTACAGAAGAAACTCAAAACATAAGACAACACAAGCAAACATAAGTAAATATTTCATTAAAGACTTTTCTATTTTGGTGAAAAACAGAAGAAGGTTTTTTTAGCCTACAACAAAGTATAATTCACAAATAAAAATAAAATATTGAATAATAAAAGAAAATAATAGTTATAAGGATTTAAAGAAAAACATTCTTTTTATTAGCAAACATATTACACTTTGAAATAACTTGCGACCAGAGATTCTATTAAACTTGGAGGAAATGTTTTCGTTTTACAACTTCTTCAGCCTCAAGTCGTAAGACGAAAACGTTTTCTCCAAGTTTAACAGAATGTCTGGTCGCATATAATTTCAAAGTGATTAAGAACCAGCTCGTCATGAACAACAAGATTTTGAAAAAAAATGAAAATCATAGTTATACATTAATTTATAAAAGCAACTTGGGACAAAATTTTATTTGTAAGTTTAAACTTTAAAAAAGTAGATAAAAATTGTTTTAAAATGTACAACACACAAGCACCAATGTCGTACATTTGGACGTGATTACAGAAGGTTAGTAAAACTTTTTATGATATGGTATTGGTTAATCATTTGTATGAAATACTTTCTTGCAATATGCTGTTACTCATTAACTACCCGACTGGTAACTCGTATGACATTATATTCATAAAACATTAAATTCATTGGATTTGAATCACAGATTCAACTTAGGTTGCAAGGTTGGCACTTTCCATGTCCTACATTGATTGCTTGTTTTTTTTGTCTGCACTGACCTGAATTTTTCATACAAATCGCTGAGAAGGGGGCAGCCCAGTTGTAAGTTCATAATGTTGCCATAAGACGATTTGTAGTAGTATTTTAAATCTTCATAATACTCCAATACCTACATAGATATAAAATATTATTAAAAAATACAACTAATGTCTAACATTATAAAAAATTGTTTTCAAATCATTTTGCTACCTGAATAATAAAGTTAGTATAACAAAAGGCTGAGGTCACATAACAGTAATTAAAAACTAATTGAAAGAAATAATTTAAATAAATGGTATATTATTTAATTCCATCTTAACATAAGCTACTAGTTTTGAATGAAACACACTTACTTTAAAAATACTTAACTAAGTGAATACGTAATTGCTTACTTGCTGACGCATTTCAAAACATTTGTTCCTTTTACGAAGCTATCCCTCTACTAGCGGCCATGGATTTATGTCAGTGGAATGGGGTGGGTTGTTTGAGTTGTGTGTCATATACTTGTTGTTAGTAGTTAGTATTTTACTTTATTTTAATGTGTGCAGAACATTTAAATTAGTGTGTATGTCGGTGTGTGTGTGTGTGTTGGGTGTTTTTATGTGTTTTTTAGGTGCTAAAAACAACCGACATACACACTAATTTAAATGTTCTACACACATTAAAACAAAGTAAAAAACTAACAACCTTAGAAAAATATGAAATCTACAAACACTATGCTACAGATAAACAAAACAGATCAATTAAATGATCACACACACTTTGAAGCCAACAGTCTGTTCCATTATATGACACACAACTCAAACAACCCACCCCATCCCACTGTCATAAATCCATTCCCGTTAGAGCTTTTGCACACAGCCGATGCCGTTAGTAGAGGGTTAGCTTTGTAAAAGGAACAAATGTTTTGAAATGCGTCAGCAAGTAAGCAATTACGTATTGACTTAGTTAAGTATTTTTAACTTAAGCTTAATCAGTGAATTCAAGATGATTACATCAAGCAACTTGAAAAACACTTGTACAAATGTTATACTTGCCTAGAGTAGCTCTTACTTTTATAATTATTGAGGACGGCTGTTTAGGGAGATGTGTCCCAATTGTCAACTGACCTCTTGGTTGTTTTAGGTTAGGTTGGGGTGGGATATTAGGGTAGGGATGGGTGTAATTTTAAAGAGTAATGGGGTTTATAATGTCAAAAGTGTATGTAAGTTATAATGTAATTGGGTGTTGAGTATGTAGTTTGAAATGTTTGTATATTTCATGCTATTTGGTCGTGTATAATTTATTTTGGTTCTGTTTATGAAAAATTTGTAGGTTTGATGTTGTGTTTATGTAGTTATGGTTTGTGGTCATGAGATGTTTAGCAAAGTTTGATTGCATGTTTTTGTTTGTGAATGCTTTTATATGTTCTTGGTAGAGTTTGTAAAATGACCTTCCTGTTTAACCTATGTAAAAACTGTTTAGGGAGATGTGTCCCAATTGTCAACTGACCTCTTGGTTGTTTTAGGTTAGGTTGGGGTGGGATATTAGGGTAGGGATGGGTGTAATTTTAAAGAGTAATGGGGTTTATAATGTCAAAAGTGTATGTAAGTTATAATGTAATTGGGTGTTGAGTATGTAGTTTGAAATGTTTGTATATTTCATGCTATTTGGTCGTGTATAATTTATTTTGGTTCTGTTTATGAAAAATTTGTAGGTTTGATATTGTGTTTATGTAGTTATGGTTTGTGGTCATGAGATGTTTAGCAAAGTTTGATTGCGTGTTTTTGTTTGTGAATGCTTTTATATGTTCTTGGTAGAGTTTGTAAAATGACCTTCCTGTTTAACCTATGTAAAAACTGCAGCATGAACTGCACATTAGTTTGTAAACACTGGTAGAGTTGTAAATGTCTCTGTTTATGATGTTGGGTTTAAATTGTTTGTTGAGGGAGTTGTGTGTAGAGTAGTACATTCTGTAATTGCATCTACAATATGTGTTAGTTTGTCTGAGTTTTGAGTTATTTGTATTTTATGGATTTGTCGTGTTTCGTATTAGTTAATACATAAGAAAGTTGTTAATGTCAAAGTAAGAGTTGCCTGAAGCTATTAAGAATCAGCAAAAGATGTAATAAATAACAATAAATGTAAACTCATAATTTAAGTAAACATATGAGACTTTCTGATATATAACACCACTATAAAGATCATTTAGTGCAAAAATCTAATGTCTCAATAATTTTTTCATAAATTGTACATTCAAAAGATTTATATTATCGAGATCAAACGTTTCAAAAGATTAATTAGAAGCGAGTATTATAAATGAAAAGCCTGTTTGTACAATATATATTTTACAAGAACCGCATGAAGCTTACAGACTCCTGATTTAGAAGAGTGTTTCATTTATTAACCACATTTGAATCAAACTCGATTGAAATTGATTTGGTGTCAAAATGAGTAAGGACCGAGTGTGGGAAAATATATGCAACGACTTTATAGGTTGTAGGGGAGAGTGATAACATTTATTTTTCTCCATCCTTCAACTGTCGCTCTTATTAACTTAAATCCAATTTGAAACTATATCAGGTGTACACATTCTAATATAGTTGTTTTTGTCCAACAAGAAACAAAGTGCAACTTTCTGAGAAGTAAAATACCAAACTTACATTGAAGTTGTATGGCACTGAAGTTAATGCTAGTTCTCTTACATGCAATGACTTATATCTATACTCATCTATTATACTACAAGGTGTGATCTAAGCATTAGTTGTATTCAGTTTGAGAAAATATTGCTTATTATTACCATAAGTTCTTCTTTATTGAATGCAGCACACCATGGCGAAATCTTAGTATATTCCCAAGCTTTATCGAAGCGACAGATATCGTAGAGAGTGACAATCAGGTCTGTAACAATGACACTTGTCAGAATAAATTTTAACACCTTCTAATATGATGATACAACTGCTGAAATATTTTATTTTATGTAAACATGTTTATTCATTTGAAATAGATTAAATACATATCTAAAAAGCATTTTATGTTGACTTGTGGTAATAAAATATTGTATTAGTTTATAGTATCTGGGTTCAATGGTGCTGATGATTTAAACTGGGGTTCTATTAGTTTTTTAATAAACTAACACAACTTTTATTTAAAAACTACAAGGAAATATGTATAGAGTCGGCCTACTTATGTTAGAGACATATTTACACTATTTACATTGGTAATTGTCTTTTTTTGGCTTGTCCTGTGGTGGTTCACAAAAGTCATCCAAACATAGTTTTAGTTTGCTGCTTAAGACATAGTCTTATTCTCATGCTCCTCATTTATAGGTTAGTTCGAAAAAAAGTAAAACATCTTACTGTGAATTACATTAGAAAAGCATGCATGATGTCTAGTATTTTGAAAATAAAATTAAGTAATGAAATTAATCATATTTGTTGATTCCATCTTCACATGAGCTACCAGTTTTCACTAAAACACTTGTAAATATTTTACAAACCTGCCTATATTAGCACTTTCTTATATTTGTTGAGGACAGCCTTTTCTGGAGATGTGTCCCATTGTCAACTCAGACCGTAACTGATTTCAAGGTTTTCGTAGGTTAGAGTGTTAGGGTGGGGGTAGGATATTATGGTGGTGTGGGTGTACTTTGTGAGTATTAGAAGTTATGTTGTCAAAAAGTGTGTGTGTTATAATGTAATTGTGTGTTGGGTCTAGTTTGCAGTGTCTGTATATTTCGTATTCTTCGGTTGTGTAACGTTGGTTATTTCTGTGTGTTTTATGAAGAATTTGTAGGTTAAATGTTATGTCTATGTAGTCATGTTTTGTGGAGTTGAAATGATCGGCGAAGTTTGATTGGTAATTTTGAATTTGATTGCTACCAAGAACATATAAATGCACTAACAAACAATAATTACCAACCAAACTTTGCCGATCATCTCAACTCCACAAAACATGACTACATAGACATAACATCTAACCTACAAATTCTTCATAAAAAACACAGAAATAACCAATGTTACACAACCAAACAATACAAAATATACAGACATTTCAAACTACACCCTACACACATACTCTACACACAATTACATTACAACTCTCACACACTTTTTGACATCATTACCCCTAAAACTCACAAAGTACACCCACATCCCCAACATAATATCCCACCCCAACCTTAATACCCTAACCTACATAAACCTTGAGATGAATTACGGTCTGAGTTGACAATGGGACACATCTCCCGAAATGGCCATCCTCAACAAATATAATTAAGTGCTACTATAGGCAATTTTGTAAAATATTTACAAGTGTTTTAGTGAAATGAATCTTTTAAAATAGAAAGTTTTGTACTATTGATTGATAACTGTCTAGTAATCTGAGGTTGCTCAATCTAGTAGTATAAAACTAAATTCCATACTACCAAATTCTACATGCTTGTTGAAACATTGCAACTTAAAGTTCAAGGTATAGTTACAAGTTTTCAGGGTTGGGTCTAAAATAATTGACAAGGCTGAAATTGGAAGTACAGGATGTCCTATATTTTCTATAAAGAAACTGTAAGTTGTTACAGTGTTTGTAGAGTAATGTAATGAGAGGCAAATCTGTTTATGCGTCTGAAGATTATGCCTTTCTTTGCTAATGTCAGTGTTTCAGTGGCTCCCACAAATCTTTGAAATTTTTGAAAAACCCCTGTTACATGTAACCGTTATTGAAATGAAATTCACAGAAAGTCAAGCTATTGACATAGTTCAAATAATGAAGAAGTAGTAATGGGGCAGAAAGTTTCCAGCAGTTTCAGTATAGTTATTGTGGAAAATTGTCAATCCCTGCATTCAGTGTGAGTTTACAGATCCTTCCTGTAGTGCCTTATTTCAAACCTTCAGCACCCTTTTTAAGTGGTGGTCAGTATGACATGAGAGGTCATGGGAATAAACCACATGAAAAACTACTTCATTTTATGAAAGATACTTAGTTAATTAGAGCTTAGCTAGTGAGTTCTGTTCACAATGGTAAAAAACAAAATAGTAAACTCAAAATCTCACCACAAATTAGTTTTTAATAAAACAAACACAGTAGTTCATAACACAGACTAGTGTGTTTATTTTATTAAAAATTAATTTTTGGTGGGATTTTGTGTTTGCTATCTTTTTTTTTTACCGTTGTGATACTATGACTTGTTATAAAAGGTATGAATTTTATACTCTAAAGGTAAACACTGCCTCCACTATTTGAAGTGAAGAGTAATGCTCATTTTACATGTTATTCTTTACTTATGTAATCTAATTACAGTATTTATAAGTTTAAAATTTTATTATTTTTATTATATTCTTTGTTCTCTTTTATTTCTTTTACTGCCCTGTAGTTTTCTTCTTTTCCTTCTTTGTTATTTTTTTTGAGTAATTCCTTATTATTATTATTATTATTACTAATCACTTAAACATTAATAAGATTCACTGAACGTAATGGACTACAAAATTCAATTATTATTAAATTTGTTTAAAATTATTATTTTATGTTTAGTTAACAGAAATTGTTAAAAGCAGAAACACCTATTGAAACTTTAGTACACATAATAATCATTACAATTACCTTTTGTCAGGTTATACTTGAAACCCAATCTTTTGCTAATATTTGCTATAAGTGATGTCATCAAATAAGTTTTTTCGAAATTAGTCGATTCTTCTTTCATTCCTTTGGCCTTTTCCTCCCATGTAGTGCAATTGTTGTAAGGCTAGAACAATTAATAAAATGATAATAAGAGAAATCTATTTGGAAGTTCTAAAACACTGTTTTAAAGATATAGAATATGCAGATAACAGTGGATTTGTATAATAAATTGATCTAAAGTCGAGGTATCTGCATAAGTCAGATTTCACAAACATATTACGATAGAATGCAGTGCTGTTGGTGAAGTTTGCCTATACATTTACATGAAGGTGCATTGGAAAGGAGCTAGTTGAGCAAAATATAATGGTCTGTCACTGCACTCAGGTTCAACATGTCTGGAACAGCAAAACCTCTCAACTACAGATAATCAATACCAATTTGTTCTTACAAACAGGCATTTAAGGTTAAGTTACTTACTATGACTCAGAATTTGAAGATGTTTTCTTCAAGGCGTTATGCACATCCTTTTAAAGTGACTTTAATGATGATCCAATGGAAAATTACCTTGAAGATTTATAATTAAATAAAGGGAAGGGATCTTTGGAGGTAAATTCTCAAAATAATGTTATTGAAATAGATACAGGTGAGAAAATCAACAAGGGGAATAAATAAACTGAAACCCATAGCAGGTAAATCTTTTGAGCTCAATTCTCAAAATACTTTTATTGCACTGAGAAAATCATACAACCTGCTGATGGCTCATTACTGTTGTACCTGTGGAACCCGACACCAATCAACAAAGGGGCAGTAAGTAAACCCCACAGTTTCCAAAACCATCATTTTGAAAAATGTTAGCAAAATAACTCTGGTTAAATCAACAAAATATCCATTTACAAAGTAAACAATAGCATAAGTAATAGCATTTTATGAGGAGAAAAGCAAAACAGCTTAACAAAGTTGTGTGTCTGCAAAAGCAAGGAAGTATGAAGAGAAACTATATATTCCTGTAAGTTGTACCTGGACCCACCACCTGGACGCGAGTTTTGAACTCTATATAATGTTTAAAAATTTCTAAAAGGAGTTCTCTATATTTTTTACAGTTTTGAAAATATCAAATGTAATTAATTATCTCCATGCTTTTAAAATGATAATAAATACATGTTGTTGTTTCGTAGTCAGGTGTATTCAGTAAAACTAAAATAATTCTAAAAATGCGTGAATTTCTAGTTAGGCCAACAACAGCTGTTCTATATCATAAAATCAGCTGTTTTATGAAATCATTTACTATTACTTACTAAGCCAAATGAGAAGAAATAACTATATTGCATACTTTGGTCTTTTTGTGAAAGGGTTTTCTCCCATATAAAAATAAAATTAATTTATTAAATTTAATTAATAAATTAATATTTGACAAAACTGTATTAACATTAAGTATCATCCACTACAAGTTTAGAAAAATGTATTTGAACTTGAGTGGATGTTTAAAAAGTATATAAGTTACTTGTTGTAATGATCTTGAATTCACTGATTAAATGGTTAGGTAGTAGACAATTTGTTTTGTAAATGAATCGATTGTTTTGAAACGTGTCAGTAAGTAAGTTGTAAAGTATTCACTTAGTAATACAGTAATTACTTATACAAGCCATAAATAGGGAGAGTGTGAACTAATAGGAGTTGAAAAAATGAGTGCAATAAATTTTACAAAGACATTATACTTACTCTCAATAGACTCCGATCCAACTCTGGGGATGCATCTGGAATGTACACACCTGCGTCTTTTCCAAATAGGCCTTCAACAAACGCTTCTGTACTTCTTTGCGTTCTTTCTGTATTTGAGTGCATAAACTAAACAAAAAAAAAAGAAAACACATGAGTTTGTAACATGCAGCCTATAAATATCTTTAAAAACACTTATAAATCAACTAATGGTAACTGATCATAAGTATAGTTGGACAAAACAAGATAAGAAACTGTTTTACAAAAATTGAGTGAAGAACATAAACAATACTAAAAGTGATGTGAAAAAATTTGACTAAAAATTTTGGCAAAGGAAATTGCCTCCTGAATAATATGCTGGAAGTCCGTAATTAATGTAAAATGAAGTTGCTTGATGTAATCATTTTGAATTCTTCAGGATGAAGGAACGAATGTTTTGAAACGTGTCAGAAAGTAAGTAATTACATATTCACTTAGTTAAGTATTTTTAAAATTAGTTTAATGTAAAATGGTTTTATTCGAGACCAAAGATTCCAGGTAAAACTAAAAGTCGGCTGTTTTACAAGTCAAGTATAGTATTTTATTCTGCTATGGCAACGTTTTGATAACTATATTGTTATCATCATCATGCCTGTACAAAGCAATATTGTGATTTTTCACAACTTGACTTCACAACGTTTTTTAGAAAATCACCATATGGCTTTTTACAGGCCTCATGATGATAACGATATAGTTATCGAAACATTACCATAGGTGAATAAAATATTATACTTGACTTGCAAAGCCGCCGTCTTTTCATTTACAAACCTGAGTTACAAAGATAGGGTAACACATGACAGAATTATAATGGGATCATATACTGAGTGAGAGCAAAAATCAGACTTGGAAAAGGTTTGCATTGATTTAATCCACTTAGACAACATTTATGAATTAATGAATAGCATTAAAATGTGCTGTAACTAGAGTTATACATTTTTTAAATATAAGAAATACAACCAAAAACACTAAATGAAATTATAATGATATGATACTAAAATCTTGTAATAAAATGTAATGGTAGAAATACTAATGAATAGCAAAATGCAATTAATTCTTTTAATAATTTATTTTGCTAACGTTTCAACTATATCAGAAAATAGGTTTTTTACATGGTACGTATAAATGGTTTTTATGCTAAATTTTATAAAATAGTCATAGAAATGAGTTTCAAGGAAACACAAACTTACCACAAATTTATCTTGTGAGTAGGATGTGTTTAAAATCGCAGAATACTGTGCTTTCAATCTTTTTGCAATGAAACTAAGATCCTTGTAGCCTTGAGGCGCCAACTGAGCTTCCTTGCTAGAATCTACAGTATATTTCCAAGCCTTCAAGTTCTCCAGGTCCTTATCACACAGATTGCCGCCTGAAATCAAGATAATCATTATATTAGGATTTTCCTTTTTTCACATTTCTGGAAAATAAATAAAATTTATATTAATTGATTCCCTCTTCATGTATGGTACTAGTTTTTAACTAAAAACACTTGTACATATTTAGTTAATTAGAGCTTAGATAGTGAGAACTATTCACAACGGTAATACGAAAAATATTTAACTCTGAAGCTCACCGCATATTAGTTTAATAGAAACAAACTCACTAGTTTATTACAGACTAGTTTCGGCGACGGTGTCACCTTCCTCTGTGCTTGGCTATTCAGTACATATGTTACACTTGCCTATAGTAGCACTTACTTTTATGAGTGTTTAGGACAGCCATTTTGGAAGGTGTGTCCCATTGTGAACTCAGACAGTAACTTGAAGTCGACATAGTTACTGTCATAGTTATAGTCTGAGTTGACAATGAGACACATCTCCCGAAACAGTCCTCAACACGTTCTCAAGTAAGTGCTACTATAGGCAAGTGTAACATATGTACAAGTGTTTTTAGTTAATCAAATTTAATAAAAGTTTTCTATACAAATTTTTATAAAAGAAGTTGCTTGATGTAATCATCTTGAATTCACTGATTAAACTAATTTTAAAAAAATACTTAACTATGTGAATACGTAATTGCTTACTTGTTGACGCTTTTCAAAACATTCGTTCCTTTTACGAAGCTAATCTTCTACTAGCCCTCAAAGGTAAAGGGTTAGCTTCGTAAAAGGAACGAATGTTTTGAAACGTGTTAGCAAGTAAGCAATTACGTATTCACTTAGTTAAGTATTTTTTAAAATTAGTAAATTTTTATAATTCGTATTTCATGAGTTATTATTTAACAATAAAAATTAAGTTAACATTAATGTGAGTTTTAGTAACAATGTTCTTTATCTGATTTTTAAAGTGATTTTAATGATTACTAAAAATATTCAGTAATATTGTATTCTACCAGTAATGAAATGTTTCTAGTGCAAATGTAATAATATTCAAGTATAACAAATAATACAGGTATGCTCCCCCTCTATGACAAATAATCAGTGAACTTGTCATGCTCTGCATCACCAGCATGATAAGATGCAAATTTGTTCACTATTAGCAATAGAACGCACAATTTTAATATCTATTGACTTTTACTGAGTCTTAGAATACAGCTTTAATAGAACCATTGAGCAAAATAACATTTTTTTAAACAATTAATATAAATGGTATTTAGATGATTTAACAGATTTTAGAGACATACAAACATAAAATATTTTAATTAAGAAAGAAACTTATTTTAAAATACACCAGTAAATTTATTTTTCCTTGCCTAAAATTTCCTCTAAAAGAAATCATGAAGCTATTTTGACAAAATTGGTTACTACATTCTTTGGATACGCACTCACACACACACACACACTTGTATGTATTATATATCTTTACACCTACTTAACCGTGTTTCATGGTTGCTGATCACTTCATCTCTGAATTTGGCTAAATTTTGAAAGTTCTCCATAACTGGATAATCGGGATAACGAGTTCCATGTCTGAATAAGACCCATATCTTTACTGGTTTACATCCTGAAACAGAAAATAATTAATAAATCACTTAACACATTCGGGTATGGTTTGTTAATGGGAAATTTGAGCATAATTTCATTGGACGTTATTTTGTATTCTATCTCTCATGGCAATAAATGCAGAGGACCTTTAGAACAACTTTCAACATTGTAAGTAAGAACTTTATCTGAGAGGGGAGTTACATTATGCTTAGAATATAGGTACAGTATTAGTAGTAAAGTTCTCTTGTACATTCACATATACTACGAAAAGAAGTTAATAAACCGAGAGTAAAAGTGATAAAGTAGAAAATATTATATATACAGTAACTGGAAATTATTAACATTTGTTGATTCCATCTTCGCGTGAGCTACTAGTAATCACTTACACTTTAAAAAAATGTTTTAACTTGCCTATAGTAGCACTTACTTTGCTTGTTGAGGACGACCGTTTCGGGAGATGTGTCCCTTTGTCAACTCAGACCGTAACTTGAGTTACGGTCTGAGTTGACAAAGGGACACATCTCCCGAAACGGCCGTCCTCAACAAGCAAAGTAAGTGCTACTATAGGCAAGTTAAAACATTTTTTTAAAGTGTAAGTGGAAATTATTCTTATTTTTACATCTTTTTTTGATGGAATTACAAGTTTATTATGAACACTAAGTTATCTACTTATTTACATATGAAGTTTCTACCCTTTTTGTTCAATGCTTCGATTTTGTATTGCATGCCTTGAAAATTTTGTTAGCTTCATTCTATTCACAATTTCTCACATGTCCCTTAAAATATTTTAAAAGAATTTATACTAATTACACACACACACACACACATACATATATATATATATATATATATATATATATATATATATATATATATATATATAAGCTATTATTGTTAATTGTAACAATTACCAATAATAACTTTGTAAAGTTAAAACAACGGAAAAATAATGGACAACGTAAAATATCATAATATATATACCTTTTTATATATATCTTTTTTGGTAAGATATAAGTTACTGAATGGATTGCAAAATGTTTTATTATCAGTATCTCTGCTATGAGTGTATATATTACGAGTGGTAAAGTAATAAATAACAATCTAAGACCTAGTAAATAAGGAAACTGGTTAAGCAAGTATATAGAGGCATTTATATTGATTGATTCCATGTTCACATGAGCTACTAGTTCCTAACTACAAACACTTGTAAATATGTTGGTATATTACACTTGCCTATAGTAGCAATCAACATTTCTGAATTGACACAGGGATACATCAAAAAAGTAAATGCTACTATAGGTAAGTGTAACATACCAACATATGTACAAATGTCTAGTTGGAATCATTTATTTTGGTAATAAGATTAAATTAATCTTACATTAGTTTATGACTATCCGAACTTTAAATTTGTAAAAACTTACTGAGAGAACGTTTTCGATCGCTATGTGGCGATCTTCATCAGTGTCTCGAAATTACACTTCACCGAATGTAATGGACTACAAAATTCAAGAGATTAACATGCAATATTAACATTTTTAACTTGAATTTTCACAAAATAAAATAATTTAGTTTTATATAGGGAAGGTAGATAGAAATCTGTGAGTGGTGCAGTTTGTGTCTTCTCATTAGTTAAGGGGACCTGGTAGTTTTGCTGTGTGTGGAGGGTATAATATCAATCAGTTATTTCACAGTCAAATCTCTTGACAGACATCTTAAGTCAATTGCCGATAACGTTATTTATGTCATCTATCGTATATTGTGTGTGTGTGTATGCATGTGCATGTGTGTGTGCGTGTGTGTGTATGTGTGTGTGTATGTACAAGCACGTGCAATTATTTTATAATAATAGATTGGACTTAAAAAAGTTTCTTGCATTGTTCTAAAAATAGACCTTCTAAATTCCTATAAATAAAACTTTTGAAACTTGTAAAACTTGTGTAAAGATTATAATCAATTAACACCTTTTGGAATATCTTTTAAAAAATAACAAAATTATCATAAGTGTTTGAAAATATAATTTCAGATGATTTAGTTGAATAACATAAGGACTTGACACTTACCCACAAGGTTATTGGGATTGATGGGCGATCTTAGGGAAAAGATGTAGTCATAGGAAGTTTTGGTGGCGAATGACAGGTATGGGTTGGAGTCATTGGCTAAGCACGTGGTCACCTCTCGAGCATCAGATGGCAGTAATACTATTATTCCTATACTCAATATGTAGATTGTATTCATGTCTATAACCTGGACAAAAAGTAACAAAATTAACATTGGATGCCATTACTTTTGATGTAACGGTTACTTTATGCAATTTTTTGTTTAAAAGGCCCTACTGTATAAGAAAATTAAGTCAATTTCTTAACAACTGGGCAAATCTTAGTTGAAACTTCAACAAGTTTCAACTATGCATAAATCTCTAATTAAATAATGAAAGATGGTTTATTTGAACATATTCCATGACGAAATTTTTTGTTTGAAAACAAATTATAAGGTTCAACAAGTTTCAGCCCAGTTGCTAGCACATTTGTTAAAAACTAAGAACGATTAAGTTTCATTAAAAATGGAAATTTCTTATATTTTCAATTCTTTCTATTGGTTCACACTCTTCTTATATATATATATATATATATATATATATATATATATATATATATATATATATATATATATATATATATATATATATATATATTATATATATATATATATATATATATATATATATATATATATATATATATATATATATATATATAATATCACTTAAACATTAGTTTATGTCTGTCCGAACTTAAAATTTGTAAATTTGTTGAAACTTACTGAGACAGAACACTTTCGATCGCTATGTGGTGATCTTCATCAGTGTCTTCAATATATATATATATATATATATATATATATATATATATATATATGATGAATAGTTACTATCTGGAGTACATCCGTTCATTCTGCAGTCCATAAATTCGCAGTTCCGACGTTTCGCTAGAATCTCATCCAGCATTGACGAGGTGAACCCAACAACAGTAGAAGAGCGAGTTTGACACAGAATGAACGGATGCACTCCAGATAGTAACTATTCATCATATTTTTCCATCCGTGAAGGAATACGTATCAGCATATATATATATATATATATATATATATATATATATATATATATTGTTCAAAATTTCAATCCTTAATATAATGCTTTTTACTCATCCACTCAAGTTCAAATACATTTTTTTTATAACTTGTAGTAAATGACATTTGATGTTAATAGAATTTTGTCAAATATTAATTATTTAATATAATTAATTAAATATAATTAATTAATTTTAGTTTTATGTGGGAGAAAAACTTTTCACAAAACGGACAAGGTATGCAATATAGTTATTTTGTCCCATTACGCTTGAAATAAGTGATAAAATGTGATTTCATAAAACAGCTGATTTTATTTTATAGGTTATGTGATAAACAGCGGTTTTAAGGCACAGATTATTTTACTTTATTTATACTAGTTGTAATTATTCAATACAAAGTAAGTAAAATAAAAT